>NW_019292174.1:17012-32526 GCF_000500325.1 Leptinotarsa decemlineata | reverse complement strand
AAACCCTGTACCGTGCATTCTCTCTCTCTCTCTCTCTCTCACACACACACACACACACACTCACACACACACACACACACAAAATTTCATATGAAAAAAAAATTCTGAACGATTCATGCACCAGACACTTCAAGGTCACATCGCCTTGATGTTACTAAACAATAAAAAAAGCAATTAATACGTCATAGTGGTGGGGGGAGGCCGAGAATCAGCTGTAAACAACTGCTGCATTAGTTAATTACCATCTGCATCAATTGTAGTTTCTAGTTCGTGAATTGTGAGCGGATCGATCTTCAAGCATATTTATGTAGATATTGCTATTCAAGTATCATTCAATAAATAAAGAAAAAATAATAGCGAATCGAAAAGTAAGAACCCAATAAGATTGGGAGTGACAACTATTTCCTTTTGATTACCCGACAATTTATCGTTGGGGATCGAACTGAGTTCAGACAAATATAATTGAACATCGAATGAAGGATCGAAAGAACCAAATTCTTAGAGTAATTGAAGAAACTGGAGAAATAGCGATCTCTCAAAGGTTTCGATACGATTCAGTTCTTTGATGAGGCTCAAATTGCTTTTCCGAATATGTTTATTTCTATCTTCGTAGATGAATTTTTGTTGAATTGTTGATGATTCTCACCGTATACGACTTTGTTTTCCATGAAGAGTTGTTTCCCATTTGTTACCTTTCTTCATGCGTTCAGATCTAGAAATAGTGAAACTTCCGGAAACTTTTTTTCCAGCTTGGACTTTATGGGTGATCTAACGCTATTGAAATGTTGTGAAAAGTTCTCTCTGTGGTTGTATACAAGGATTTCTTGTCGGACTTTATGTTGAGCAGCACTTCGAATAACTCTATGTATATGTAACCCGATATAGAGGTAATCGAATTGATAACTCATCATCTTGTGCGTCCACCTGAAAGTAGCGGTTTGGGAGCAGTTTGTAGGGTTCCCATCCTGCCACATTTCTATCTAGTTCCCCATTGAAATTTTTCCCGATAATATACATACGTTCCTCAAGTTCAAATGAAATTGGTGATTATGATGTTTACTATATGATTGAATTGGCTCATACTTGATGAAAATTCATAACGAATCCAAGTTATACTTTATTGTGGAATTTTCACCAGACAGTTCCACAAAACCGCAACATGTGTTTCATCAGGTGTGTGCATACTAACATTCATTAAATGAATATGTGATAAACTAATTACCAATTTCCACATTATAAAACAGATTTGAAAGAAGAAAATACCCAATTCTATTGGGTCATTCAGTAAATTTCCAGAATTCCGAAATCTATTGATTTTCAAGCATTATGAAAGATGAGTTTCAAACCTTCCTCTTTCAAATGTAATAATTCATAGTCGTGGGTGAACTTATGTTCCTCTGTTCATTCTTTCGAAGAAGGATTTCTCCGTTTGACCAATAAGAAGTTTTGGGTAAGAACTACAATTCAACTTATACTCCTGATCTATCATGAGTTTTTCTTTTTCAAAAAACTAGCGATATTATAGGTTCACCAAAATATATCAATATCCTATGATGCTAATTATCGAATTTTGAAGTGGGATAGACCTGGTATTTGTTTTCGTTGTTTGTTGGAATTAATGAAGTCGTTAATATTTACTCTGTAACCATTGTTGACAGCAATTCGTTCTATAAAAGTTTGTGACAGTGGAATATTCAATATTCTGTGGAGCATACTATTGAATATTACTACTTTATGTTGATAGGGATGTTGAGGAACAATTTATGACACTATCCTCAAAACATAGCTTGTGGAAGTTATTGCCTAAGGGAACACGTTTCGCGGTTTCGTAAAGTGCCTAGTGAAAATCTCACTATTCATTACTTGAATGGAATTGGCCGCGGTGGTAGTGCGTCCGACTCACGATCTTCACACACTCAATCTATTATTTGAAACTATTTTTTCTTATTTTTTCATTCACATTATCCTAACCAACCCAACTAATATAAAATAATTCTTATGATGAATTTAAAATTCATCTACTCAATATTATCATTATCATTTTTCAAAACTCGCACTTCATAAAAAGTAAATTAAATACCCAAATGGAAGAATGGAACTCTACGATACAAGCATTCATTGCTTAGGAATGTTCTATGTTTCCTTTGTGTTTACGATGTATTTTCTTTATAGTAGATATTGTACCAAAAATAAATAGAGCACCTATCCGAAAAAATTAATATACAATAAAAAATTAAAGTGAAAAAAAATAAAGTTTTATATAAAAAACTGTTCACATGCTTCACGTTCACGTACTTAAAATCATGGAGAAGTAGCTGCAGTTGCATAGTCTGTAGTGCTTTTATAACAGAACGTTTTTTTTTCGGATAAGTTATTTCCAGAGCATTTACTGTTATAGTTGGATGCGTAGACTATTAGTAAAATCAACTTGATTATTCCGGTTAGAATTATTATTCAGCCTCAAAAATTTTACAGTTTAATTTATTTCAATGATTTCTCATCAGTTTCAACAATAATATACTATACTCCAATTCTTTGAGCACTATTTAAAATTCATCCATTTCTGCAGCAGTTTCTTAAACAGAAGTTGTGTCAAATTTTGAAATAGCTGAGTTGAGAAAACAAGTTGCAGGCTAAATTGGTGATGGTTTTCTGATAAATTTTATTTTATATCTGGTGGGCTCAACCGTTATTATTGTCTACACTTGAACAATTTTTTGTAATGTTTTTGTTGATATTGTGAAAAATCATAAACCGTAAAAATTCAACAAAACAAAAATCAATATTGCCATAAAATTTTGATATTCAGACTATGGTTTACCAAATATCCCTGTTGAACTCCACACCCCTGAATAACCTTTTCCTTATAATAAACGCGCTTTGGGGCCAGATGCGAACTTACTAAAATATATTTTACAGTAATGACTTCCTGTGGAGAGACAATTATATACCTTGGACCAAAAGAGACGGCACTTGAATCGAAACGGTGATATGACACATAATTTTGTCGATGAGCACATCATTGTGCAAAAATTCCAGGTCATCAATAATTGAAGTTATGAAGTTATATAACTTGATTGAAATTAAAAATTCAAAAATATGATATACTTATTCATTCAACACGTGCGGACGTAAATAGTACCTCCCCTGTTAACTCTCAGACGTGGCAAGATAACAGAGCCCGATACAATTTTTGTGAAAAAAATAATTTTGCTACTTTTTGAAAATAATAAAACAACAGTTTGACATCACTAGCAGTCAAGAGAGCGCTATCAACTGTTTTTCTCGTAAATATTTCTTATGGAAGGTATTGCAAATTTCTTTACAGTTAACTTCATTTTTTTTAATTTCGATAAACGGTTGCGGGATTATTGATGTTCGAATTTGGGACTGGGAATTTCGTAACTCTGGCACCATATGTCAGATTTTTTCAAATGAATGTTCATGGGTATAAGAAATGTTACATACAAAACTATATCATGATCGACTGAAAATAACAGGAATTTTGTATAGAATGAATAGGGTTTCTTTTAAAGAAGTATTTCATTCATTTCAGTTTGAAAAAACCTGTGGTGCTCTGGTCTTTCTATGACCCTCTTAAGTGAGAGGGGAACGAGAAATTCCGTTGTAAACATCGCGTACGCACCAGTATGTGTTGGAAAGTGATGTTGGTGTGTTGCGTTTTTGAGGAGGAAGTGTTTTATGTGTCTGTAGGCAGTGCAATTTCCTTCCGATTATTTTGTATCTACTATAATGGAACAGATTTTACAAGACTGGGGTCTTGCACAGTTGAAAGATATTTTCATGGGTGAGTATTATCACTGGATAAAACTCCGCTATATCAGTAAGTACCGCGTTGTATACGTAGTACCGAAGAGAAAGTGGTAAACTTCGACGGCAACTCTTAATTTTGCCTTCATTTTGCGAAAATTATAACAATGCTACGTAATTTTTCACACATGAATTATAACATTTGCCGAGCTCTGCAAGTGTATAATAATTTAAACTGAAAAATCTTCCACGTTGATTTAAATTTGCCAATCTCTTGTTTTGAACATATATTTTATCTTGTTTCAAATAAGAGCATTTTCTCTAAATAAAATTTGATTTTCTCTTAGACCGAATTCATTTTTTATTGAAAGATAGAGGTACTTATAGTTTCGACAATAAATTATAATATAAAAAATACCAAAATAGGCACCAGTAGCTATAAAAAGCTTCTATATGTGACATTCACTTTCTGATTTCAACATGTAAATATTTGTTGAATTCCCAAACCTCTTTGCTTTCTGTAATCACTTCAGAAATGTTTTTATGTTATTCATTGGGAACAAATTGAATATACTCTACTCAGCTTGAAATTATTTGATGGATTTCCTTTAGAAATGTAAGAAATAGGTAGAAATATTGACAAACTCACGAGAGATGAAATATGAATTTCCAAAAAAAAACGTGAATGCTGTTATTTAAATAGCGAATCATATTCCTTTAAGTATGTCTGTATGATCATGAGTTACATTTTTTCAACGAAACATTTTATATTTTTCATTGATCCTCTAATAATACTGACACGTCACTTTGAATTCCTATAACGGTTCCAAAATTATTATTTTTACCTTTATATATATTTGAAATAGTGGCTAAGGATGATGTGCTGATTCCTTCTTTCGTTTCAGAATCCAAGTGATGCTCCGGCAATTGTGGATAAACAAAAGCAGAATGCAGAACTTGATCGACGACAGTGATTTTTTTAATGTTATTCACCAGAATGGCATCTTGTTTTAAAAACTTGATTTGTGTGAAATTACTAATAAATTAATTAATTTTTTTGTCTGAGTTGTAATGTCGTTTACCTATAGGCTTCGATTTCATTTTATTTGTTAATTTGCAATTTGTCAAGAATATGTCCCTTTTTTATATATATGTTTTCTTATTGAATATTTATTTATGTTATTTGTATAACTGTATGATCTCTCAAAAGTGTGCGGTTGGATATTTAAGCAAAGATTAGCAAAGAAAATTTAGTTCTCTATTACGTTTTGTTTTTTATCACATGCTTTTTCAGGATAGTATTTATGATTTGCAATTGCCTCAAATAAACCAATCATAATATGTAATGTATTATTTAGTTTCTTTCCTTACCACTTATAGATGTTCATATTACAGATGAGATACTTTGGATTCAAGTAACTAAATACATCCAAATGAGAGGGACATTTTATAAACAGAAGCATAAGTTCATCTTTGATCAAGTGAATGAGTTTATTTGATTCATACAAATAGAAGCGTTTCAATGAAAAATGCTTCTCTTTAAAGGAAAACGATTAAATTCTCATACAGAGACATTTAAATAATTGAAGGGGTTATATATTTATTTTTTTTCCAAGTAAACATATCATTCTTCCAAAACCCAAAACAGTTTTGCTTCGAGATTAATTTTGCTCAGACTAAAGAATGCATATTTACTTCTTTTGAGCTAATGTGGTGATTTCTATTGAAATGTATGCACAATCTTGGTGGAATATTTTTTTACTCAAAAAAAGCGTTTATTCAGTCCATTTGAAATAATAATTCAAATTCAACTTGAGAGAATATATTTCTCAGTTTAAAAAAATATTTCTTCATGAATATAGGAGAGCAAGATTTCTTTAAATCGAGATAATTTTCTTCACTATGAGATTTTTATTTTTACTGTGTTTTAACATAGTCATTTCTAACATTTTAGGATGTTTCAGGGATACAATTTTCGGTAATTTTGTCTCTAATTTACTGTATTGTCCCAGATTGCAAAGTATAAACTTTAGAGTTTTTGGCTTTCTACTACTCCATCTTGATACAAAATAAATGTGGAAATCTTCCAAAGAAAGGAAGATAGAAGTAACTCTATACATAGATGTGTAGATCATGCATAGAAGTAACTTTCAGGTTTGATATAGTTCCGACAGAAAAAATTTAGAAGAGTCAAATCTGCTTAACGAGCAGACCATTTCAAAGCAACGCGCCTATTAATCCACATGCATTCAACCAATCCCTCACAAGCCTAAAAAAAGTTAGGGTCTACCATATTGTTGAAAAAAAACTGGCTTTCTACTTCTCCATCTTTGTGAAGAGTTAATTTTGGAATCAATTGTTTTCTTTCTCTCTTTGAAAGATTCCCAATTTGTTTTGTGAAGAGTTTATTTTGGAATCAATTGTTTTCTTTCTCTCTTTGAAAGATTCGGAGTTTGTTTTGTATAAAGATGTGTGGATGATACGAAGAAGTAAACTACAGACACAAACTGGAAGAAAAAGCCCCCTCTGAACAACTACATGTAAACATTAAATTACACGAAAGAAAAACACTTTCAAAACAATTACTTCTGTATGAACATTGAATTATACAAAAACACTTTTTTCATTTCAGTTTCTATTCAAAATATTCGTTATGGAATTGATTCAGATATCATTCACAGGCTTGCTATACAATATGGCAAATAAAAGAGGTGATATTCCACTCACATGAAACACTGTCATCCTCAATGGCGGACATCGATGTTTCGGAATCAGCCACTTGTCTTATTGTCAGCACCAACCAGCACCAATCTGGATAACATAAGATAAAGCACTCAGTCCACTCACAAATATATGATCTTATGTCACGCAATGACATGCTTTCACTTATTTGATTCGATCCCCCGCTATAGCAGTCTTGTTCGAAATGATATTTTCATGAGAGGTTGATTTTTGAGGAAGGAATTTTTTGATTTTCTACTTCTTTATCTCTATACATCTTCCAAAGAAAAGAAAGCAATTGATTTCAAAATAAATTCTTCACAAAGATATAAAATAAGGCGAAGAAGTAACTTTCAGACACAAACAGGAACAGTAAGCCTTGTCAAAAAAAACTACTTCCATATGAATATTACTTGAGTAATATAATCTGTGAAGTAAAATTGAATCGATTTTTGCATTTTTCATCAAACGTATTGTCGGTATTTTGAAGCTCCATTCAGGGCCGTAGCGAAAAGAAATACACGGGAGGGAAGGGAATCTAAATTTTCCCAACCCCTCTGGCAAAATTTCTCAAATTTCAAAAAAATGAAAGCTGAGGGATTAGTTACTACTATTATGAAATGATTTTCTCACTTAGCTGTCCAAAGATTGGCTGAATGCTTATGCCCGTTAGGTTATGGTAATTATGAAAATGATAATGGGAATTATTCTACTTTGGACCAAGGTCCTTGGTCTTCCACTATATCCACCATGTATAGGAATATTCAATACAAATGAAAGGAAACAACACTTAAATAATATTGTGCTTATTGTTTTCTACTATTATTTTTTCGATCCTCACAGCCCGAAATTTCCCAACTTTTCAAAGTCGAAAAAACAGCGAAAAGTTAGGAATTTTGTAAAATTGTCACTTCAAAATTTGTGGACTGTTCAGGACTGTTCTCTTACTTGGGAGAAATTAAACTTTTTTGAAGTTTTCAAACAACTCAGGATTTCAAAGTATGGGATCTCCAAGTTATGCATGTTGGGAAATCCCAACCTTCTCCCGGTTCTTATCTTCACGGCCCACAATTTCCCAATTTTTTCCAAAGTCGAAAAAGCAGAGGGGAGGCTCCCCCCCATGGCGACGGCCCTGGCTCCATTATTTTCTGGAACAATAGACCGATCTTTGAAAATTGGAATTAGGAATTGAAATTATTTTTCAAATAGATATAGCTTTGCCTCTATGTCCGATCTGAAAAAAATGGAAAATGATAGCACCACTTGGAGGATTTGAGAGTTTGCTATATTTTCTGCTTCAGAAGTTATCCATTTGGAAAAAAAATTGTGTTTTTAGAATTTGCCGAGTTCTTTCTCACCCTGTGATTCTTTTGCTATGATAATATTTGATAATAATCTATTTCCGTCTTATATATTCAAAATTGCAAATATATTAGACTGTGTGAACACCAGTCTATGATATTTTAAGGCATTTGAAAACACTTCAAAATAATACATTGAACTGTATATTCAAATCAAATCTTCCGAAACACAAAATGAATTTGTATAAGCAAACCATCTTTCAGCTATGCAGTAATTAGGTGAATTGAAGATTTGTTTATTTATTCACTGAGTCACAAACATTATCGAACAATCCGCACTAATATTTAATCCAAAACTTGATGAAGAATCAATTCTTCATAATCAAGACATTATTTATAATAACATGTCAGAAGAAATGAAAAAATATATTGAAATTTCAATCTCATTTGAAACCAAATTTCTTGAATTACTAATGAAAATTAGTAAACTATTTTGTTTTTTATTCTACTAGATATACCTATCATTTATCCCTGTATGAACCTGAGTTTTTTGAGGATCTGTAAACAGGTTCAAGAAAGATGTATCGAGATTAATGTTTGAAAAGCCCTTGTGAGTTGTAACATTTATTTGATTCTGAGCCAGAGTTGAGCATATCACATGGCCTAATATTCTCTACTTCAACACATATTCTCCATTATAATAATTTACCAATTTTCACATTTTATTTAATTCTAGACGCTAACACAGTATCAGCCTTCATCACTACCGATAAAGCTATGAATAATTCATCTTCTTTAGGTGATAAAGTAGGTACATAATTGACGTTTTTCTCTCTTTCCGCAAAAAATGAAAAAATCTCATGTATGTTGATTGAATCAGGTAGGTTGTGTGATACATTGAAAAGTGTTTTTTATAGGAAGAGTTGAAAATTTCAATAGAAGTTCAATTTTGGGGATTTAATTTTCAAAAATCTGTATAATGCGTTCCATATTTTTGTTACTGACCGTATTCTATACTACACTATAAAAAGTCTTCTGAAATTTGTTATTTCATATAATAAAATTGAATTTTCAAAATGAATACTATATTTGCCACTCTTTGAAGCCACTCCCTTATGCACGTATATGGAAAAGAGACTTGAAAACGAATTATTACTCCGCTGATTGAGGAAATAGACTATAGTTGTATAACTGTTGCGAACTTATTTTCAATATTGTTTTACAAATTTCATTGAGGGCTATTTCTATCGACTGTGTCGCAAAAACCTTTTTTACTAAAACCGTTTTAATAATAGTTATTTCCTCTACCAGAATACGAACTGAATTGCAAACTGTCTTGACTCTATCATACAAATATCTGACTATATTTTTTGCTACTAGCGTGATGATTCGATTAATAGTTGAGTTATATATAGTATTACTTATCACATACATCGAGAAAAGGAAGTTGATTATGATCATCCTTCTCCAATGTGGATTCTATCGTGTATTCATTCGTATTCAAATAATGCAGGAAAGCGTTGATGTCATCTGCATTTTATAACATATCAATCAATCAATTGATCAAAATATACTTTATTGTCGAAAAAACTCTTGTTTTGTTGACAAAGTAAAATATACACGTACAGAAATAAAATTTAGGAAAAATACACACAGTTATGTAAAATAAAAATAAAATAAAATAAAAATAAAAATAAAATTGTTATATAAACAAGCAGTATATAAACATATATACTTATCAATTATACATTTTATTCAATAGAATAAGTGTCAATGAATAAATAAAATATGAATCATAAAATGTTATTTGAACATTTTGTCAATTTTACGACTTATAATTTAACAGTCTCATCGAGTATGCTATACAGTACCCACAATAAATTACAGATGAAGTTCATAATTTAACTGGAAGTTGTCATTGTAAAATTCTTGCAAACTATAATTTCTAAAATGGCTATTTCTAAAATGAGACGGTAAGTGATTATACATTTTAACACCGTTATAGAAAATGGAGTCCTTCACTAGGGATGAAGAAGGCAATGGTAATTTAAAATTATTTTTAGATTTCAGGCGAGTGTTATGACACGAAGGAATATATTCAAATTTTGACCTATGTTTGTGTATAAGACACGCAGTTTCCATTACAAAGATAGCCACAACTGTCAATATATTTTTTTCTGCAAATAACTGCCTACATGAATTGCGCGGTCCTAGTTTGAACACATATCTAATGGCTCTCTTTTGCAGTTTAAGTACTGAATCTAGCAGACTAGAGTTACATACCCCCTAGAAAGGAATGGCATGTCTCAGTTGAGATTCAATTAATGCATAATATGCATTCATAGCCGTGGCATTACCAAGTTCCCTTGAAATAATTCTCATTGCATAGCACCCTGAGGAGATTTTATTCTTTAATTGGTTGACGTGTGCTTCAAACTTCAATTTACTGTCAATATAAAGGCCCAAAACTTTTATGCAATCTTTATTTTCAATCTTCTCATTTTCTAGAGGCATATTTTCTGAAGTACATTCGAAAATTATTATATTTGTTTTTTTTTATTAAAAGAGAGAAGATTCGAGTCGCACCAAGACTTGATTACATCAATATCTCTGATTATCTTATTATACAGATCTTCAACAGTTTCACTATGCCATAAAATGGTGGTGTTGTCTGCAAATAAGGTAATTTTTCCAGAAGTCTATATACACAGTAAATCATTGATATATACAAGAAAAAGAGTGGGTCCCAAAATCGATACTTGTGACACTCCATAATCTATATTAATATATTTTGAAGTTATATCACTTTTTACGACTTGACTGCGCCCAGCTAGGTTGGATTCGAACCAATCCTAAGTAACTCCCTCACAGCCGTAGTAATGTAGTTACCGCAAAAGTATTTTGTGGTTTTCACAGTCGAAAGCCTTTTTTTATTCCTAATATCCCTAAACACTTAGATAATTTCATCAAAACTAGTATCGTATAATGTATGTATGACAGTTATGAACATTGATAAGAGGGTAAAATCGATACTTGTGACACTCCATAATCTATATTAATATATTTTGAAGTTATATCACTTTTTACGACTTGACCTGCGCCCAGCTAGGTTGGATTCGAACCAATCCAAAGTAACTCCCTCACAGCCGTAGTAATGTAGTTACCGCAAAAGTATTTTGTGGTTTTCACAGTCGAAAGCCTTTTTTAGGTCACAAAATACTGCTGCAGCTACATCTCCGGCATTTATATCTGAATATACCTCATACAGGAAGGAAAAAATTGCATATTCGGTGTTCTTTTTAGCCTGAAATCCGAATTTATTTTCTTTGATGAATTTATGAGCAATAAGGAATTCATTGAGCCTTTTTTCCTAGTTTTTCAATTATTTTTGCTAGGGTTGGGATAAGTGATATTGGACGATAGTTAGAGGGATCATCTAAGTTTTTGCCTTTGTGCAAGGGAATTATCACAGACTTTTTCGAAAATGAAGGAAATTTACCGTTGCGAAACGAAAGATTAATTAATGCGACAAGAGTTTCAAGCGCTACTCTTGGAAGATTCTGAAATATATTCATGGAGATGTCATCGTATCCAGATGATTTTTTATTCCTAATATCCCTAAACACTTAGATAATTTCATCAAAACTAGTATCGTATAATGTATGTATGACAGTTATGAACATTGATAAGAGGGTCGTAAGGGACAATTATGTTATTATTGAACTTGCGAGCAATTGAACAGTAGAACTCATTGATCTCATCTGCACTGATTGAAATTTCAACACTGCTCCTTTTTTTAGGATTCTCTCTCAGGTCATTTACTATGGACCACGTCTCCTTCATTTCATTTTTTGCAGAGTTTATTCTATTTTGGAAATAGCTAGATTTAACAAGCTTGAGAATAGTTCGGTAAATTATACGGTAGTTATTAAAATAGGCATGGAAATCTGGATTTAAGCTGAACTTTTTTATATAACTATAGGATAGTAGATTTCTTGAGGACATCCTAATTCCACGTGTTATCCAGGGTTTCTTACGCTTTTTTTTTATTTTCTGTATAGGAAATGATACACTGAGAAGTTTTGAAAGTTTGTTATAAAAAGCAACGAATGGTTCATTTAAAAGTAAAACTCGCTCCCAGTCAAATTCAAGACAGTTCTCATAGAACCTATTATGGTTTGCACTGCTATAAAACCGTCCATATTTATATCTATTATGCTCTGTTACATCTAAAAGAATGGAACATTTTATAGCTTAATGGTCAGATAGATCCGTGGAAATAGTTGTACATGAAACTTTTTCTAGGTCATAATTAGTGCATACACAGGTGGAGGAATAATTACAAATTCGAGTGTATGATCTGACGTGCATAGAGGTTGAAGGATCGTAGTATACTCATAAGAGCTTGTGTAGCTGCACAATTTTTATTCACATAATTTATATTGAGATCGCCTCCTAAGAAAACATTGGATTTCAATGAAAGGTCACTCAGTATTACTTCTAAATTTTCTAGAAATAGATTCACATCAGAGGAAGGAGACCTATATAGACAAAGAACATATAGGTTTAGTTTTTGAGGTAACATACAGAACATTCAAATACTTTTTCAATTGACAGTTTATACATTACTTTTTCAATTGTGAGGTGATTAAATTTTGTAACATTTTCTGGTAGTAGTTTGCTGACAGATTCTTAATTGACTAAAATCATAGTTCCACCGTGACCATAATTTCTACAATATATGGAGAGAATCATGTAGTTTTCCATAAAACATGGTTCTTTATCTAAAAGCCAGTGTTCAGTCAAAAGGACAATATTTGGTAATTTTTTATCTGCAAGTAATACAAACAGCTCATAGCTTCATAGCGCAAAGATTGAATATTGAGTAGGAAAAAAGAAATGCTTCTAGTGATGTTATTGTTATTTACTTTTGCCCTTTTTGAGTTTCCACGGGCTCTAAAAAAGATACAGAAGTTGATTTTTCAAGACAGTCATTACTCGATATCTCAATGCATCTAAGTGCAATATTACCACTTACATATAAGAGACAGGACATTACTTTATCAAGTAATCTAAACTTACTTCCTTTTTGCCTACTATCAATCAGGAATCGAATTGAATTGCATCTGTTACGTTCCTTAAATTTATTCATTTCTCTCTTAACTTTGTTAATGATGATCTGGTCCATATATTAATTTTTTCCCGACATTATTATTAAATTCGTGAATTTGCCAATGGGCAATATTTGCTTTAGTGCTATCTCCACCATATTTGTGGACCATTCTGGAAAGTATCTTCTCGAATTTGCCATTGCCATTCCAAATTCCTGTTGACACGATTTCTGAAGTTACAAGATAGCCGCCACATTCAATTGTGTGTAAATTTTCAGATTGATATGGTATCGTTTTTACCATTTTCAGGGTTTTGTCATCCTGAACATTGATGATAAAAACGTTTTTCAATGAAATCAGTGGTATTTTTTATAATAAATTCTATCTTCTATTACAAAAGTTACTTTTTCCTTGATATGGTTGACAGAACAGTTTTGTACTTAGATCTGAAGTCACCAGCAATTTCTTTGGTGAATTCTGATCTATAAATTCTATAATATTTATCAGATCTAAAGTTGAGGTAACTGCAAAATCATTATCCAATATTACCTTATTGTGATGATGAAACGTTATTCTCTCTCTCTTATCTTTGCATGACCTGTTTCCAAAATTTTTCTGCATCGTGAAGCATTCCCTACTATACGTTTCATCATAACGTTAGTATCAAAAATGTTATTGTCGTATGTTCGTATAATAGGGCTGGAAAAATTTGCAATTCAATTTATAATCTAGTAGAGCTTGGTCGAATTTTAATTTTATTCATTGTTTATAGTAAGTGAACGCCCTTTCCTGCTCATTCAACAAAGTAATTTTTGGTATTTAGAATAAAATGGGTGCACCCTAATAACCACTAAATCTCTTAATCCAAAATGTTTCTAAACGACTTCTCGGTTGTTTCCCTCACGGCCAATGTACATACTTTACGATTTTTTCCATCGACACAATTCTCTGAAGATAATCCCTATGACAGCTGCTCTATTGTTGATAACAGTAGCGTCCCAAAGGTGAATAAAAGAACAACAACACAAAAAAACTGTTTTAGAAACTTTTTCTGTATTTCATTTCAATACGCCTTACATCTTCAAATCCTTATGTATATATATTCAACAAACAATTAGGAATATATGATGATGAAATGAGAAAGTGGGTATGATCAAGATTGGAAATAATTTCTGTGTTTAGAATTGTATAACAATATAAAGAAATAGTATTGATAGTTCCAGAGTAGTTGATGATTAGTGTATTCTCTACATGCAGTAAAAGGACAAGAAAAATCTTCCAAATAACAAAAGACCAGTCGGTTTGCTATCAGTGATATGAAAATCATGGGGAAAGTTGTAAACCACCATATCCTTGAACATTTGGAAGGCGTCAACATCTTGAGCGATCATATATATGGCTTTCGGAAACAAAGATCAACAGGCGATCTTCTATCATATGTCATCCATATTTGGAATAACGCAATCGAGAAAGATGGAGAGTCATGAGATGTTGCGCTTGATATTTCTAAGGGCTTTGACCGTGTGCGGCATGAGGGTTTGCTGGCCAAACATCGAAGTTATGGCTCGTCGAATCATTTTTGTGTATGGCTCTCCAGCCTGAAAAAATGTTTTCTGCTAGTAGCCGTCAACGAATATCTCTCGAATATTTTTTTACCATCAACGCTGGTAATCCCCAGGGATCTATATTGTCTCCAACCCTCTTTCTATTGTATATTAACAACTTATTGGAAAACACAAAAATCCAATATATTTCTTTGCTAAGGACAGCACACTTGTTTCGTCATTCCTTTTGTATTTCAGGACATCGGCTGCAGATGCACATCTTCACCGGCAACAGGAGGTTGCATACCTTAATGAGGATCTAGAGGAGATTTCAAATTGGGGTGGAAGTAACCAGGTTCAATTCAATGCCACAAAAACCCAGAAATCTGTTTACTTCATGAAGATGTCTCCGAACCGGCTATGATAATGTCAGGACAGACAATTCCGCTTTTTGCTTCTATAAGATTGTTGGGGGTTAAAATGGACATCAATATGTCTTGGCACAATCATATCGCTGGAATTGCAAAAGCTGCTTTTCGAAATCTTGGAACACTGTTCCGAACTAAAAAACTGTACACACCTCAGCAACTTTTGATGCTTCATGAAGCTCAGATCAGATCTTCTTCAGAGTATGTAAGTAACCTGTAGTAGGAGGTTGTAGAAAAATAATTACTTCGTTGTTTTCTCTAGGAAAAAGTCAACCACCGACAACTATAATAACAGCGAGGAGTCCATTTCCCCTTTTCCAACTAGATTTGTTCAAGTTTCGGGAAGGTAATCCATTAAAACATGAAACATACCTAGTAGTACTTTTTTGTGAATACGCCAGCATACGAACCAGAAGATCAAATAAACATTTATTTTTCAGTGATGATGTACGTCCAATGTGTAGTAAAGATGTCTCTGCCGTAGCTTCACCCATTGAAATTGTGGAAACCACTGTCAATACTTCCCAGAGGTAGAAATATATTCGTTCTGATCTTTTTCATATGAACCTACATATTTTTTTTCAGTTTGTATACAGGTGTATCTCTACAGGGGCGACGTTTGGCAGATATTGGATATT
>NW_019292174.1:0-16974 GCF_000500325.1 Leptinotarsa decemlineata | reverse complement strand
GAATGTTCATTGATGAATACGACTATATTTTTGGAGCCAGTCCTGATGGGTTGATAGGAGATGACGCCATTGTTGAGGTGAAGTGCCCCAAAACTGCTTTAAAAATGCACCCCAAAGAAGCAATCGAGCAAAAAATAATAAATTTCTGTACTCTAGATGAGAATCTACACTTACAGCTGAAACAAAATCATAATTATTACTATCAAGTACAAGGACAGCTACACATTACTCAGCGTTCCCTGTGTTATTTTGTAATTTGGACTCCGTTGGGAATTTTAGTTGAAAAGGTGAGTTTTAGTAACATACCTATAACAATCTGTGATATCAAAACGATAAATTGGTTTTCATCCATGTTTTAACTGCCTTCAACAACTCACCCCAATCATTCAAAAATATTTCTGATTATAAATATTAAAATTATAGGCTGAGCACTTTATGTATTAATTCTGTTTTATATTCCATGACCTTATAAAATTGATAGGAATTTTTTTTAGATTATCAAGGACGAATAAAATGAAACCAAAGTTGGAAAATTTTTACAACAGTTGCCTCCCGCCCGAATTGATAGATCCTAGATACCCGAGGAAATTGGAAATTTGCAATCCACCACGCCAGTAAACATACCGTTGAAAAGTCTAGTTCACAAATGCTTTTTAGGTCAAAACTTGGTTTCTGAATTATATGTTGAGCCAATTATCTGAACTATGTGAGAGATCTAGCTCCCGGAAATTATATTATAATATCAAAAAACTGTCATCAAGTTGAAAATATTATAATCCGAAACAAGGTAAAGTCTTACGATTTTTTCTCAACTCATCTTGTATACATAATAAACTATGCTTTTATTTTGAACAACCTCGTGCGATATGATTTATGATTGTGGGTTAAAGCAAATTGGGTCGTCGTCTTTTCAAAACTCACCTACTGATACCTGCCCTACTGACATGGATTATATACCCCATCTTAGCATTCTTCAGAATCGCAGATGGGTATTGATCAAGAATTGAGAGAGTATGTCTCAGAATCCAACAATATTTTGAAACAACAATCAACAAAAAAAACTCACTAACCCTTCAGATTTATTATTTCGATATCCACTTTCATACGACAAGTTATGCACCCGCTGAATATATCGTGCTACAGCAATTACAGGAAAATTGCATTCTGAATTTTTTTCAACGTCACGTACGAACTTAGAGTGGAACATAGCAAACATAAAACTAGTAACATCCCCTATCCCCTAGGGGATAGGGGAGATTACGACCTCGTCCTCGAGTCATGTAAGTACAAATCTAAGTGATTCTTGAGAATGGCTCCAAAGCAGGAGCCGAAACGTCGAAACGATGAAAATTACAGACGTGGTTCAACCCGGACAACATTAAATCAAATTACTGACCGCAGAAACCTATCGTTTCATTCTGAATCATAATTGGTCCACAACTATCCAAATATCCTAATTTAAAAATGAATCTAATCTTTTTTTGTATCACAAAAACTTTCATGAAGTTTGTAGCTCTGCCACAACAGAAAATATTTTGTGATATATGGGAGTAATAATAATAATGATAAGTTTATTAGCAGTCTCTTGGTGATAATATAAACAATGTACAAAAATAGTGCAATTTCTTGATACTACAACAAACAATAATTCCANTCTTTAGGTTAAGAAGCGAAATATTTTTATAAGAGAACTCAACTGAAACATAGTATTTTCATTTTTTCAAATAGCATTCAAACTGTGAAGAGTCATTTACGAGAAATTTTAAAATATGTCTATGTATTTATTCAGAATTCAATGGAAATTGAATGAATGAACACTTGATTCGTTCTACTCTAGATGTTCCAAGAGTACCCTTGAGTTCATTTACACAAATTGTTGGCCATCTGAGAACATTTTCTTCATCAACCTCCGTTTATCCCCACATTTTTCAAATCAATTCATTAAAAATTATCTGAGAAAATGCTAATTCTAATTTTTTTTAAATCTATATGAATTTCAACACGCTACATTTCGTACATTAATAATATGAATCTTGATATTCAAAATCAGAATTTGGAGTAATGAAAAACACCCTCTTCAAGTATATGAACATTTCCTTTCACGAATCGCCACAATTAATTTCATAGTACAACCAACTGCATAGATTTTCACAAATTTCTGATGACATTGAAATTATAACAACTCACAAAGAGCCCTTCCACTCTTCTACTCTTGGAAGTAAATAGACTAATTGAGGAATCATAGGNGTATATTAAGTGTTATTGAAACAAGAAATATTCAATTATTAAATCAAAATTAACATTTTCATGTTTATTACTTCTCACTATATACTACAAGATTATTTTATTGACTTATTTCATCAAATTAATAATTAGTAACACGTTTGTTGTCAAATTTTAACATCAAACAATTGAAGAAATTACAAGTTCTAATGTCTATGCCTATGCTTCATTTCGACTATCCCAAACATTTCACATCTGCAATGTGTTACTCCTGGAGGAGATATTATGGGTCTGTCTAATCTGTCCCTCAATATCATGTGAGTACTATGCGATGAGATTTGTTTATTATTGATGTTTCACGTCGTTAAAGCTATCAGGACCCTCATGTTATTACTAAGGATTATGTATGACATAATGGGTGGGGAACAAGGAAAAAGGTCGAGGGCATGTCCTGGGAAAGTTGTGTTAATTTATTTTGTAGTATCATGTAATTCAACAATATTTCTGTCATCAAAACATTGAGATACTATATCAGAATGATAAAATGAGAAATACGAGTATTCGTGAATAACTTCTCTAATGCACAATGTAATGAGTTTATATTATTTTTCCTGTACTGGAAATAATTCTCTGTACTCGAACACCACTCAATCAATTATCATGCACTTCGATATTTAACTTTTGAGTTATCATGGTGGGATCTTAACAAATTATCATACACTCACATAATGGGGTGAGCATTCATTTTAACCGATTGAATTATGTGCACTCAGAGTATCCCTTGAACGTAAATTTTGTATTCAAATATCGTTTATTGAAAATTATAATTCTTATATGGTATTCTTTGAAAAATAGTCTCATCTGATTAATTTTTTCGTGACTAATACAATATTTCTGTCAAAGGTTACTTATTCTTATCTCTTCATCTGAAACTAATTATGTCTCCATTTGAAATAATTATATTACTTTTGACGATAAAATTATAAAAATTTCTTAGAATTCCATCCTCTCCAATACTTTCACTTCACGAGGTAATCGTGACTGAGTTATATGAATACCCGAAAATGTAGACCAATGATTAAGTAAGCTGATATGCCTCAATAGGAACTATTGTAATAGACCCTCATGTGCCTTCAAAGACAAAACCAATACCATGCTGGTACTGTTTAATAATCAAAATTACTGTGTTGTGTGAAATAATTCGAAATGGTAGGGCGGAACACGTCTTGTAGGAATAATAATTAAATCCTTTTCATTCAGTCAAAGGATTGAGGCTGACTAGAATTTTTCACATGAGCGATCTTCATGAATGTTTTATATTTTGCGAACAAATGAATTACACTCCCTGTGCTTGATTCGCATTGAATCTCGATTATTAATTTGTTTGGGTTTACGATGAATATTCACTATTGGTTTGGCATGTGCCCCGCCTTAGGGAGTTATTGACACATCGTCAGTCATGAATTATGTTCGACGGCATATTGTTTTTTATTTTTCTCTATAACGATTACTTCATTGTTTTTCAATTACACTTCGTTGGGCGCTTCCCGAAATTGAGGAACTCTCCCAAACCCATTTTTGTGGTCCCTTTGTCGTTTTGTTTTAAATACACAGTGGTTCGAAAGTTAAACCAGGAATATATTTGAAAACCAGCGCCCCAACAACGGATTCATGATTCTACACGAGAGAGCCTTGTCTGCTATTGAATCATGTGTTTTGGATCTGGTTTCAAACTTGTTGATTTGCAGTGAAAGACAGAAGACGAATCTCGGCAGTGGTCAATGTTGATTCTTGACTTCACAACTGATCTCTTTGGAAAGCCTCTTTGAAATCTGAGGTTTAAGTTCTCTGTCGATCCCACAGATGGCTCCTTCGAAAGGAGCGATTTCATGTCATCGTCAGGAATATATTACACCATTTTCAACATTGGACTTACCTAGCGAAATATCTGAAAACGACATTTCAGAGTGAAATAAATTTGAAATAATTTATACGGTCTACAGATGATCAAACCTTTCGGTAATATGAGAAGGGGAGTTATTTGAATTGAACGGGTTATATTTTCAGAAGTGATTAATTTTTTGGGAAAGAAAGTTTTTGGCTTTCTACTACTCCATCTTGATACAAAAAAAGGGATGTGGGAATCTTCCAAAGAAAGGAAGGAAGTAATCAATTTGAAAATAAGTAACTCTATACATGGATGTGTAGATCATGCAAAGAAGTAACTTTCAGACACAAACTGAAAGAAAGTTCTTATTTGAATTGAAGGGGTTATATTTTTAGGAGTGATTAATGTTTGGCAAAGAAAGTTTTTGGCTTTCTACTACTCCATCTTGATACAAAAAAAAGGGATGAGGGAATCATCCAAAGAAAGGAAGGAAGTAATCAATTTGAAAATAAGTAACTCAATACATGGATGTGTAGATCATGCAAAGAAGTAACTTTCAGACAGAAACTGAAAGAAAGTCCTCCTGAAATAGCTACTTTCATATAAACATTGAATTACACGAAAGCAAAAAAATTCTTTCGAAACAAATACTTCAATATGAACACTGAATTATACAGAAGATACTTTTCTCTACTCAGTTTGTATTTCAAATATTCGTTGTGGTGACAATCTATTCAGTTAGTACCGAATAATTTCTGTTTCAGGTTATATAGTTTTCTATAATGTTTCGTTTGAAAATAGTAGATACAAACAATTTTCAAACATTGAATCCCCAGTATCTGAGTCTAGCCACTTTTCTTTTTGACACGCTTTAATCAGCTTCACTTGTATGTTTGTTCGTAACCGACTCCTTTGGACTCGATTCGACTAACTTTAAACGAACAGATTGATTTTAAACTTTGTACACTTATCAAGAATCAATGACAATACAATAATTTCATAAGTTTATGTCATTATCCTGATTAGGATCGTCAGGAATAAATAATTTTCTCACACAGTCTCTGTGTGAGAGCAAGTGTCTGCGCATGAGTATATATTTTATATCAAAACAAATGGGCTTGAAATAGCAAGTCGAACTAAAAAGTGAATAATGAGTAATAGTTTAAAACAACTGAAAAAAAAAACACGCTTTGATAGCAACACAAACTACAAAATTAAAAAATATTTATGATTGTGTTCAACATCGATAATAAGTCCTATGGCTTGATGTAACTAATAACTTTTAATAAGTCTGAATTCAGAATAAATCTATTTACAAAAAAAGCGTGGGACGTTTCAAATTATAGTTTTATTTGTGCGTTTCTATGGTATAACTCACTTGAACCGTTATCAGGATATTTCTTAAGAGAACAATTCACTGAAAACAGTAACTTCTGAATCGCTCGGTATGTACCCATACTTAATTCATTGAAGAAAGTTTCTGAGGAAACTCGACTCTGAAAAGTAATAGGTATATGTTTTTCCTTTATGAAAACCTTACTCCAATACTCCACGCTTTAGAGATTAATAGATATTTCAAAAATAGCACAGTCCAGCGATATATAAAACTCTTATAAATATTGTCTTATAAACTTCACTCCTTCATATCAGATTTCTAATAAAAGTTATATGACACATATTGTTCAGTATAAGGTGAACATTAATAAAGAGAGCGAGTGACTACCAGTTGAGTTAAAAGCCTTTTGCCGATCTATGACTTGGTTATATCTGGGCTATATCAATAATGTGTAATAATTGCTCCAATGTAACAATCAAATGATACATAAATTAGCAATTAAAAAATCCACTGTTCTGTTCAATGGTAAAAGATATTATTTTGTTCATGTATCTTCAAAATCCTCAATTGACGTACAATAAATTTTGTTCTTGTTATCTTTATTGTTAATATAATACTAGCTGTTGCCCATGTCAGTTTTTGCGCGGACTTCAGACATGTAGATGACATGGTCAAAGAAAAGTATAGAAGTTAACTTGTCAAAAATAACTTTTTTTTGAGTTTAAACTATTATAATGTCAACTTTACTCGATTACAAATTTTTTGTCATTCATAAAAATGTAGATAACCTAATCCAACTAACGTAACTACTGAAATAATGTCAACAGTAGAGAACATGTAAGGTGGTGAGTGCTATCATACTTTCATTAGAAACGTCTTCAATTCTATTGATGTCTTCTGGCAACATCATATTATTAAGGTTATACTTCACTTCGAATACGTCTTGCTTGCATTGCACTGTCAGACGACTTCGATAGAGCTAAATACCTAGAGAATAACATGAATATTACTGGAGTTTTATCCCAACACAAAACCGTTATGTTTAACACTTCGACACGTGTTTCGATCGCCAAGTGATCATCTCCAAATAGGATACAATGTTATTCTTATTCATACCATGGATACCTCTGCTAGGTACATGTGTCTCATTTCATTAGTTCGATCTGATATGAATTCATTTAAAATCCCTGAAAGGATCTGCAAAAAATTAATAAGATTAACTGGAAAATAACAATTATAAAAACTGAAATTACAATGAAATAAAATACAAAAAACAACCAAAAAAGAAAAAAATTGAACTATCAACACGATATGAAAATTAAAAAATTATTAACAGGAAATGAAAAATAAAAATTAAAAGATTCCAAACCAAGTTATCACACGACGTTTCGATTGTTCGTATCCACAATCGTCTTCGGGTGATGAATTCATTTAAAATCCCTGAAAGGATCTGTAAAAAATTAATAAGATTAACTGAAAAATAACAATTATATAAACTGAAATTACAATGAAATAAAATACAAAAAACAACCAAAAAAGAAAAAAATTGAACTATCAACACGATATGAAAATTAAAAAATTATTAACAGGAAATGAAAAATAAAAATTAAAAGATTCCAAACCAAGTTACCATACGACGTTTCGATTGTTCGTATCCACAATCGTCTTTGGGTGATAACTGGACTTATTCCTCCGAAATCTGACTATTTATAGGTCATTCGAGTGCTTTCACCTATCCCCTCTTCCCTTTATTATTTTATTTTTATTTTTGGTTGTTGTTTGTATTTCATTCCATTGTGATTTCAGTTTTTTGCTTAATATAGTTGTTATTTTTCAGCTAATCTTTTTATTTTTTTACAGATTCTTCCAGGGATTTCAAATCAATTTATATCAAATCAGACAATAGATGTGCGAACTAATGAAATGCACCACGAAACATTGTCAACCACCTTCAAACAAACACCTGTGTCCTAAATGTCTTAAATATGATAAATAAAATATCTCAACAAGCTATATAGTATAATATTAGGTATTGGTCCATCACCGTTATTCATGATATTATTATATTTATTCAGTTCTACACTCTCATAGGCATCTAGTTGCTTGTTGTTGTTGACTTTTCTAACTAATCCTAATGCACTGAAGTCTATAGAGTGGTTTTATTGCAAAATATGATTGGCAACTGCTGATTTTTCTGGTTTTCCAGGTGTTCTCTATACCTTAGTTTAATAGATCTTTTATTCTGTCAATAATATGTTGCATCGTAGTCCTTGCATACAATTTAATAAATTCCAGACTTATCCGAGTTCTCGACTTTGTCATTTTGATTTCCCAAAAGGATCTATAGTGTATGCCTTGTTTTAAACACTACCTTCATACCTTGAAAATCTTTCAAAAGTTCTTCGTGTATTGGTGGTATGGAAGTGAGATATATTTATCTTGGTTTTCGTCGTTTTTGAAAGTCAAGATGTCGTTCATTGTCAAGCTGAACTTTTTCTAGTTAGTATATACAAGTGACATGGTGTAGAAATAACATTATTAATTTTGAAGTAATTATAGCTTTAACGTGATTTCTGGAATGTTAAATGAATTTGTGTTTTATGTTTTGAATGATTTCATTCTAAATTCTGGTGATTTGAAATGAGAATGACCATTTCAAGGTTTCTGTTCGGAAGGCTGAAAGAGTCAAAGTACGTTTGTCTATGTAATTTGTCTATGTAGATAACAAAGAATTGTATTCGTAAGAATCCTATGGAAAAGATTTGCATTATGTTGATATGTCCTATTAGTCATATGCAACCATCTGATGTCTCGTAATTTATATGATATCTTCTGACATCTACGAATTCCAAAAGCATTAATATCTATATTGATGAGACTATAGGCAGTTTCTTTATCTTCCAGAGGAAAGCTGTAATAGATTTGTGTCTCATCACCATAAAGATGATCCGAACATTTTTCAAAAGAATATGTGAGACCTGAAGTGTATATGGTGAACACTAACGGCCAAAGATTCTTATACTGAGATTGGTTGTTATCTTTCATTTGTCATTTTTCTGTCAAGTTACTTCCGAAAAATGTCAAAGCTAAAATATATGATGTTCAATAACTGTAAGGTATGGTCTATTTTTTAATTGCATTGTTAAAATAGTTTCGCATATCTTTATGAAATTGAAAATGGTAAACTAATTTCGTTTTCTTATACTTAGTTATTAGAGCTTTATCTCTGATGGATATTATTTCTTTTATGATATCCGTTAGCCAAAAGGCCTTTGGTTAGTAACTCTAGAGGTTAAGAAGAGAGCATGCCTGTCAAACAAATTCACAAGGTGAGACCTCGTTAGTTCTAGCTCGCACAAGTTTCGACTTTTGATAGTTGTCGTTTGTAGTGTGTGACAGCTGGTTAATTGAAAAACAGATTTTTGACAAAAATACCGAATATAACAATATCAGGATAGACAATTTCTCTTTCCGCTTTGATACGTTTTTTTGGGGTTGAAATATACACCAATATGTCTTGGCACAATCATGTCTCTGAAATTTCAAATGCTGTTTCTCAAAAGTTTGGAACATTGTTCCGAACCAGAAAACTGTAGACAACTCAGGAACTTCTGATGCTTTATAAAGCCCAGATCAGGCCTCTTCTGGAGTATTGTTCTCATGTATGTAAGTCCGCCCCTAAGCATACCCTGAAGCTGCTGGATTCCATCTAGAAAAGAGCCATCCGCCTGATTGGAGACACGAACCTTGACAGTCTTCTTTGTTTCAGAACTCTATCATTTGGATTCAACGATTCAAATTCAATGTGAATCGCTACTTTCGCAAAGGCACCACTCTAAGAGCGTCTTAAGGATTTTTCTGTAGCACTTGTGTTTTGTCCTTGAAAAAATGTTTACATCACATTAAAAATCTCTAAAATTATCAGTGTTCCACTATTATATGATGCATGTTATATACAATTCTCTTAGATCACTTTATCTATCGAAAAAAGCCGCATCAAAAACCGTTGCGTAGTTTCAAAGAACTAAGTACATATATGGACAGACAGCGAGAAGCGACTTTGTTTTATACTATGTAGTGATTTCATTGATGTCTAATGGAACTGAAGTGTTTCCAGTAGTCGGATTTCAATTGTATCAAAACTTTCAATTTGTCATTCTATTTAGAGAACAGCACAAGCACTCTACTTTAATGAGAAGCAAATTTTATACCTTTATTTTGGGATAGTAAGTCCTGATTAGTGAATTATGACAAGTATGAGAATATATTCGTAACTTGACTTCTGAAGAATGGTCTCGGGGAAAGAGTTGTAAATGAACATGAAAGGTGCTTCTTGATGCAAATGTCATTTGAAAATGAAATTTGATTCTGAAAGGCAGCTGAATACCGAATTACCAAATACCATCATTATTTCGTACTATCTCAGGTATGTCAACAAGTAGTTATCACCAGAAAGTCCAACTAAAACCACACATAATGGATTTTTTCCAGATATATTTTCCTAGAATTCAATCAATGCTAATTTTTTTTAAAATATTGTGTATCATATATCTTCAAAACCATAAAAAAAGGTTTTTCAACAAGTTGGCAAAATAAATGAACAATTGGTGAAATGGTAGGTGGGTCTAAAGTGAGGTGCAGGGTACTAATTTCACGCATAAGCTAGGAGACGCAATACTGATTCTCTCAGGTAGCCTGCAGCTATTCAGGCCGAAATATGCAGCTCTGAAATCAGACTTCATTGAGGTTATCAGATGTTCAAGTTACAAGATTCTCACCTTGATATTTGCAGCACCCTATTCAGATGTGGGAACCTGTAGTCAGCTATTCCATTATGAGATACCTCTATGCAGGGTTCTTCTGTCCCTGGTTTGGGCGAATCATTAATTGAGCATATGCGTTTGCAGGATCTGCTCAGGGGGACATCATTTCCTCTCCTGCTGCAGATTCTGCTACTTTCACTTGAAAATTTGGTGCCAAAAAGATTCACAATATATTCTGCACTTGAGGAGGCGAAAAGTCGCTTCTTTTCTTGATGGCCTAGCCTCTTATGTTCGTTCGAAACTTAGAGAACTCAGGAGCTCCTGCTTTTGATCCGATGTACAAGAAAGGCAATAGAGATCGTTTGGTCAAAATCCATCTCCTCTGTTAAATTGAAAAGTTCTGACTCTTGATCCGATCAATATGAGGATTTTTCAAAATCTGCGACACGTGTTTCGCTATGAAGTAGCTTCCCCCAAGCGAGAATGTTTCAATAGTGGAACGCGAGTCTCAGTTTTCAAACTGAAATTTTATTCAAAGACATTGTAATGCATTTACCCCAAGTATCGGGTAACGTAAAACACAGGTTTGTATAGAATGTAAAGAACACGCAATAAAATCATACCTCCTCAGAAACTCGATGTGAGTACGAGTAGGTTTAATTTCGATTCATAGAAGCACCTAGAAAATAATTGAATATTCACTCAGATTAGTTGTTCATCTTGTTTCAGACCTTTATTTGATAAAAGATGTAATATTTGCTGAATATTTCATTGGAATCGATACGTTTCTGAGAATTTTCAAGTTGAAAAATCTACTAAGATAAAAATTCAATACGAATTTACATATGGAGTAGAGAAATAAAATAAAAGATTGAGACATTCAAGTTATTTTTTTTATCAATATACTTGAATTTTTTGTTTTCTCTTTCTGTCGCAGTCCCACCCTGCTTGATATTGAGCAAATATATCTTCTTGTTGTTGAATGTTGCAATCATTTTCATTAAAAATTCATCACGTGCATGCCCACGGTAGTGGGCATGCAAATATGGTAGTCAGCATAAGACGTCCTATAAATTTCGGGAAGTAAAAATAAGAAATTATCAATACATTATAATGAAATATTTCTTGTGTACCTGTGCATGAAGAGCCTGATTACCAGATTCGAGAATGGCTTGAAAATACGTGGTTCTTCCAAGAGTGCAATGGCGCAAATGAGTTTAATTAAAAAAAACAAAATGGGAATTTTTTTTTTGATTCAATAATTCAATTACAATCAAGTGTCCAACTGTAGCTATTGCAAATCACTTTGTTCAGTGTCGGAGACCAGATTGTTTGATTTTTTCTGTTGGACAAACAAGAGTTATATGTGGCTATCCTGTATAAAGAGGCAAGATTTATTGTATCCTGTCAGTGATTCAATCAAATAGTGTTGTTTTTTGATGTGATGTTCTTGAAACTGAAGATTTCCAGCCTTTCAGTATTTTTCCCATAACGCATAAATATCCATCTTATGTAAATACACGTGATATATACTTCCAAATTAGATATACCACATTTCTGAAATACAGACAATCAAAAACTTCGCGTTTTTTTTCGAAGGCAAAACGTAAATTATTTCAAAATAAACTCTTAACAAAGATGGTGTCGATCTTGCATATAATTTACTTTCAAATACAAACTGAAAGAATAACCCCTCCCAAAACGGATGCTTCCATATATATTAACTTCGAATTACACGAAGAAAAAATACTGGGAATCGCACGATGGAATGTACGACCTTGTTGATCCTCAGCTCGCACAAGTTTTGACTTTTGAGGGTTGTCGTTCGTTGGGGGGACACCTGTTGGTTTTTCAACGAAAAGAGTACTTTTATAAGAACATTGAAATTTTTTGTCCATAACGCTTAAAATATCCATTTTATGTGAATATACGTGAAATATGCCCCCAAACTGGATATACCACATTTCTGAAATAAAGTACATTACTATAACATTACCAAATAAGCACTCGATTCATTCATAACATTTCGACTTAATGTCACGGATGAGTTGAATCTACTCATGTCACGATGATGATAGGTACGTAACGCCTTTCATTTGATTCAACCTCAGTCTTAGGAATCTTATTCGAATTGAAATGGGTATATTTTTAGGAGAGATTATTTGACGGGAAAGAAACGTTTTGGCTTTCTTTTTCTTCATCTTAATACAGAAAATATGGAAAACTTCCGAAGGAAAAAAGAAAACAATTAATTTCAAAATCAAAGATTGCAAAGAGTGTTTTTGTATGATTCAAAGTTTATCTGAAAGTTGTTGTTTCGAGAGGGCTTGTTCTTTCAGTTTTTGTCTGAAAATGAATTGTATGCATGATGTACATATTTTCGTAAAGATTAATTCGAAGTTTTATATTACGCAATAACTTTCTGGGGTGAACTTTTCAGTTTTCCCTTTACGGCAGATTCTCTGTTGATTTATGTTTCTTTATTTTTGAGATTGTGAAAGGTTAAGAATATAGGTACCGTAACTGTACTTTCACACTCAGATCTTGAAAAACTGTTGATAAAATATTTGTGTACGATTAAAGTTAGTAATCCGTGTAGTTAAAATTTACTTTCAAATAAAAATTGACTTTGGATTAGTATTTCAGACATGTTCGTTAGGCGCCATAAAATTTATCTCAATCATCATACTCCAACGAAGCTTCTCGTCGAATCAAGAATGGGTTTTGATTTATAAAAATATGTAGGAACGTGAACATGAATAACAATGACTTCTTTACCATCTACCGACAGCCGCATATCATTATTAACCGAAAACGAGAAGTACCTATACTCAAAAAAAAGTAGATAGGTATATATTTTATTTGCCGTAGAATATTTAGTTTCCTCACAAGTGCCTGAAATGTTGATTTTCTGATCATTTCTCATTTACGAACATTGAAACGTGATATGTTTAGACACAGTGGTTAAATTTATCAAAGTAAGTAAGAAAGAAAGTGAATTGACAAGATATTGAAAATAGGAGTACGGATAGCACAGCTATTCTGATAACAATATTTCTGTAAGGTTTAAGGGGCATCGCATCGTATTATATATTTTTTAATGACGTTTCGCTAACATACATAGCTATTTTCTACAGATGGACTTTCATTTCCGATGTTGAGAGCTCCACTTCAATAAACTATGGCCGCGAAAACGTAACAACTTCTATACTTCAATAACTCTTCGTAAAACAAAATAAATTCAACTCAGTTTTAAGAAGCTGCACAGAAAGGTCTAAGATAAAGTTGAAGACGTAAAATTCAACTCTAATCTTGAATGACTGAGTGGGCTGTACACAGAATATTCCTCATATTTTTCAAGGAACTAGGTATGAAGGTGGTTTTTAAAACAAGTCCAAAAGACAAAGTCGAGAATTCGGAAAAGTCTGGAATTTACGCGATGGACTGAGATGCAAAATATTATGGACAGACAAAAAGATCTATTAAAGTGAAATATAAGGAACACATAGCACACTTAAAATATGGAAGACCTGAAAAATCAGCAGTCGCCCATCATATTTTGCAACAAAACCATTCCATAGACTTCAGTTCTTTAAGATTAGTTAGACAAGTTTACAACAACAGGCAACTAGATGCCTATGAGAGTGTGGAAATAAGTGAACATAATAATATTATGAATAACGACAACGGACCAATACCAAATAGCATACTATATAGCTTGTTGAAATAATATTGTTGGGTTTACTGATTACTACAAAAAGACACATTGTAAATATATTTAGATAGGCAATATTGTGAAACTAATTTTATATAGCTGAAAATTGTTCTATATATAGCTGTAACATTTAAATATACATAAGGACATATTGTAAATAATAGAATGGCCAATTGTAAAATTAATTTAGGGTGGTACACTTGTATGGGTGGTATTACTGATTACCTACCTGAATGATGTACCTGATTAGTATAAGTAGCTTTAGTTTTGAGTAGGTATTAGTTTTATCTTCCTCTTGAAGATGATCACTTGGTGATCGAAACACGTGTCGAGGTGTAAAAATACTCATATTAATGTCAGTTTTGATTATGTTATGACGTTGATGTTGGACAATGATAACTCCTACATGGAATAAATGGAACAAATTTACTTCAAGTAGAAAAAAAAATTAAAGAAGTTCTAGGATTCAGAGAGCTCAGAATTTAGGCATAATATGAATACGAATATTCAGGTGAGGCATAAAATAGGAGGCTGGAACAATTGAGATCTCATACAGGGTTTTGAGAAAATTCTGGGTGAACACAGGAATAAAATAAAATAATTTGGGAAATCAAGAGTGCTTGAGAAAAAATACATAGAGTTTTAATTTCATGAATTGATGAACTCTGAGAAACATGGTATCAAATGCATTTTTTGTCAAAAACAGAAAACATTCGAATGAGTTTGTGAACTTGGTATGCTTGGGAAACTAGAGTTACATAGAGTTCCTCGTTCCTTCTGGAACACTTCAGTGGTTCAACTAGGAAAGATGAGAGCCGGCGGGTCGACACAGCACTGTCTGCTGTTGGATCATGTGTTCATGAAACTGCCTTATAGTGAGAGCTGCAGTGATAGAGAGAAGACGAATCTTGTTCGGCGGATGATGTCGAAGCTTGGTTTTGCAACTGATCGCCTTGGGGATCCTCATTTATCTTTGATATTTGAAAATTCAGGCTTCTGTCGATCCCATAGATGGCATCTCCGTAGAAGGAGATGTTATTGCCTCCACTTTCAGGCTTGTTTCTTTCGTAACAGTTCAGTGGCTGGTCGAAACAGCGCTGTCTGGTGTTGGATTACGTGAATAAAGGTCGTAAGGAATCTAAGATATGTATTTTGGGTGGAGTCGGAAAGAAAATGAAGACAATTGCGAAATCAAAAGTGTTGATATAATGAATGTGGATATTGATAGTCCTTATGGATATGTATTGGAAGTGGATATACATTATCCCCAAGAACTTCATGATAAACATTCTGATTTACCATTCTTAGTTGAACGTTTGATACCTCCATATGCAAAATCGAAAGTTCCCAAATCAATTCCAAATTTGAATGACAAAAGAAAATATATTGTTCACTATAGAAACTTACAGCAAGCTGTCAATCATGGTTTGATAGTGATGAACACACATATAGTATTGAGGTTCAAGCATTCATGTTGGATGAAGCCCTATATAGATTTGAATACTGAAATGCGTAATAGGTCTAATAACAAATCTGAAAAAGATTTCTACAAACTAATTAATAATGCAGTCTATGGAAAACAATGGAAAACGTAGACAGTAGAATTGATGTTAGACTCATTACACATTGGGAAAATATAAAAAGAACTATAGGTGCTAGTTGTCTCATATCGCGACCAAATTTTGAAAAATGCTCTATTTTTACAGAAAATTTTGTTGCCATTCAATTGGCTAGAGTAAAAGTTCATTATGATAAACCACTGTATTTATGATTTTCCATTCTGGAATTATCCAAACAGTTACGTATAATTTTTTCTATGGATGTATCAAACAACAGTTTGGAGAAGATGCGTCCTTACTTCACACTGATACCGACTCCCTTATTGTCAAAGTGAATACAGACAATTTCTATGAATTTATCAAAAATAATATGAATAAGTTCGATACACGAAAACGATTCACCGCCTCACCCTCTGAGTCCCACCCCTAACCCTCAAGGCCCCACCCATCGCCCCACCCTCAACTCCCAACAGTCGCGCATGCACGCCCCCACCCCCAATGCGCATGTGCGCCCCCGCCACATTCCCACAACTCGCGCATGCATGCCTATACCCCAAGGAGAGCACTCTTCAACATTCAGTTCGACAGTTCAAGTCATCGAGTCAACACTCCAGTCTAGTCTAGTCCAGTCCAGTCAACAAGCAAAATTTTGAGTGAGTTAACAATGTGATTTCTTTTTTTTAAATCAACTAACTTTGTATTATTTTACATTTTCAGAATGGCATCCAACACCCAGGAGTTGAACAATGCGGTGGCATCCATCATGCCTGTGACAGAGCAGGAGAAGGTAGCCACTTCAAGAGTTAGGGCCCGATCTGTCAGCCCTGACTCATTCGAGGAGGAGGAAGTCAGGGTTGTGAAAAAGGTTTGTCAACGACCTGCAGCGAGGCTTGGTCCAATTGAGAAGTACCGAGCTACTTGCAATAAGACTATTCCTTATGCAGGTAGTTGGTCGACCACTCGTAAGAGTTTAAGGCCCTCCATGCCGCCCGCAGCAGCACCAGCAGTGAAAACACCTAGGGCGCCTTCTCCGGAGTGCGTTGTATTGACCCCGTTGGCGGTGCCGCAATCACCGCTGCCAGCAACACCGGCGATTCCCCAAGTGTTGGTGCCACAAGTGCGACAACCTATCGGAGAGGTCAGTGAGATGTTGAGCGGTTTCCTACAGAGATGTAAGGAAGCAGAACATGCTTCCCGATCAAGTGAGGCCGCGTTGGTTAACATGAACTGCGAAAAGTCTGAAATTGTTAACCAACGGAGACAAATAGCGGAAAAAATGGCCGAACTAGATCGGAAGTATGCATCTCTGGAGGAAAGGTATAGAGCAGAGACCTCTTCGATAGAGACGTATAAAAAGTTAGTGATATTTATCAAGAGTTTTTCGTAGATTAAGTGTAAATGAAAAATTAGTTTTAGGTTAGTTAGGAATATTTAATTATGGTAGTTTTAAGTTTATATTTGTGATTTTAGAAAAATAAAAAAAGAAGTGA
>NW_019292173.1:12448-60853 GCF_000500325.1 Leptinotarsa decemlineata | reverse complement strand
TAAATTCTACACTCCCGTAGGCATCTAGATGCATGTTGTTGTTAACTTGTCTAACTAATCTTAATGAACTATAGTCTTTGGAATGGTTTTGTTGCAAAATATGATGGGCGACTATTGATTTTTCTGGTCTTCCATATTTTGGGTGTGCTAAGAGTTCCTTATATCTAATTTCAATAGATATTTTAGTCCGTCCATAATATTTTGCATCGCAGTCCTTACATTTAATTTTGAAATTTCCAAACTTTTCCGAATCATCGACTTTGTCCTTTGGATTTCCTAAAAGGCTCTGTAGTGAAAGACTTGTATTAAATACCACCTTCATACCCAGTTCCTTTTGAAAGCAATGACGAGGTGCATTATCGTGATGCAAAATCTATGAATTGTTTTTCCACAATACTGGACGTTTTCTTCGTATTGCTACTCGCAACCGGCACATAACTGCAAGATAATATTCATTGTGGCACGAACTCCTGATGCACTACGTCATGGTAATCGAAGAAAATCTAGACGCTTAATCGAACTTAGCGTGCTTGTCACAGTCGACATTTCAAGTGTTTTTGAGCACAGAATTCCATTTTTTACACATTTGATGCAAATTCTTTGATACTTTTTTCCGATAGCATAAAATCGTCGAACTCGCAAAACACTTCTAACTTTTATGCCTCTCATCAACAAGCTAAACATGCTAAACAGCTGAAACTGTGAACATATGTTGGAGACGAGTGTACCAACATAAAAAATTAAAAAATCGCTAATCGAATGTACGTAGCCCGCGAAATTTGAACATTCACCTTATTTTTTGAAAAGTCCACGTACACTTCGAGTAGATGCTGTTACATAAGCGGCTCTCAGCCAGTAGGCGTTTGCTCCCCCTCCCTTTTTGGAGTGTTGTGTCCACGAATTGTTTAATTTTCAATTTGTATCTGCACACTCGATAAAATCTCTATTTGTATTTATATACTGGACCCGGATGTCACGCAGGTAGCTATAATAGCTGTCTACGTGGTCATGTTAGATGTAGCTTGGAAATTCTAGGTCTTCTAACTGAAACTATAAATGTGCGGTTGGCTTCTGGTGTTGACTCCGTGCGTATGTGTTGTTTTCTGCTTTCGGCAAACAAGTGTTGCCCATCTTTACACTTCGCTGCACCCCGCTGATGAGGCCAATAGCCAGAAACACGTGTCCGCGGTTTGCCCCCCCTTTTTGGAGTGTTGTGTCCACGAATTGTTTCATTTTTTGATTTGTATCATGCACACTCGATAAAATCACTATTTGTTAATATACAGTGTCATTCTCCCAAAGGACGCACCATATGGGAAACTTATTTATTGGGTAACACTAACACTGTTACGCCGTGATCTCTGCAGATGTTTAGTGCTTCGGAAGATAAATGCGAATCGTGGTTGTCTATCAAAAGCAAGAGAGGGTTTTTTTAGACGCCTTGGACTATTGAATAAAATGCTGGATATATTGTATAAAATGAACTTCTTTTATCCAGCCTGATAGATTGGCAATATGAAGAAAGGTGGAACAGTATTTCCAGCAGCCGAAACAGCACACGCCAAAGTTACAAGCGTACCGCGTTCTGCCAAAGTACCTAACTCTTCCCACTTGTTTGACACCACGTCTACCCACAATTCGGTCTGGTCTCTGAACTGTAGTAATCTCTATTTCGTCCATATTCCAGATGTCCACAGGACTAAAGTTATACCTTCTAAGAACAATTTCTAGATTGTTTTTTAATGTATCCAACAACTGTTGAAGGCATTTCTCTTTCTGATTGCAGTTCCTCTAGTGTAAACTTGAAGCAATATCTACTTAATGTGTTGAATGGAATTTCGAAGTCTCTGGCAGCAGATCTTAGAGATTGCCCTTCCAATTTTACGGCTCTTACCGCCCGTAGCATAATATCCGGGGGTGTTTTGCCTCTTTCCGATTTTCTTTTAAACGTGCGCATTCAAATGAAGGTTTCCTAAAAAAGCCAGCTAGTAGCAAAACAAAAAAAAACGTAAAGCTAGCCCCTGGGGTTGCTTGGTACACTGTACCAACCAGCCCCTTGCAGTTTGTACCAACCATCCCCGATGCATTTTTTTACGTTAAAAATGTCAAAACTAAATGTTTAAACATTATAAATCAAAGTTTTATATTTGGTAAGTATTGACTAAAGTACAAATTTTCTTAATATATATACTCTGTTGTTATCGAAAAAGCAATAAAACTGATATTACTAATATTTCAAACTCATAAATATTTACTTACGGGTGACAAAACCACGTACACCAAGTAAAACTAAAAAAAAAACGCCTACACATCAACGTTAACTGTCTTCAACTGGCGCGTATTCAAACACTTTCCGATAGATGCGAGCAACGCATGAAAATTAAAAATTAAAAGATTCCAAACCAAGATCTCTCTTCTTATCTCTTCAAATCGTTCCGTGGCATCCTGCAACATATTCTGACATCCTGTTGCAGATTCCAAACCAACTTACGATGTTTCGATTGTTAGTATCCACAATCGTCTTCGAGTGATAATTGGACTTATTCCTCCAAGATCTGACTATTTATAGGTCATTCGAGTGGTTTCACCTATCCCCTCTTCCGTCTCTCTGCTTCATCGGTTTTAGCGGAAGCTGACCGTTTGGCGGTAGTTGGTCTTGTTCCGCTTGATTATAGGTTTCCATATGTTGCGTATCTCTACGTTATCTTGGCTAAATGCGTTGTTGGGCAACATATATGTGGCTTCTTTGATTTTTCTCCTAAACCAGTGTTTCTCCTTGTGGATGATTTCAGCTTCAGCCCACTTGATGTTATGTTGATGAGTGAACTTTCAAGGGCCTCTTAATTTCATCAAGAATATTGTATCTGTTATATCGTGATATTATGTAATCAACCCGCAAAATAAAGTGAATTCACCTCTTCATGATACCAAGTTGATGACTTCTCTATATGTTTAGTTGAAAAAGGGAAATATTTAAAGAGAAATTGATTTTTGCGAAAGAAAAGTTTTGGCTTTCTACTTTTCCATCTTCAAGCAAAAACATGTGGGAATCCTTAAAAGAAAAGAATATTTCAAATTAAACTTTTCACAAAGATGTGTAGACCATGCAAAGAGTAACTTTCAGACAGAAACTGGAAGAAAAGGTCTTCTCGAAACAACTACTTTCATATAAACATTGTATTGCACTAAAGAAAGAAATACTTTTATATGAACATTGAATTATACAAAAAAACTTTTTCCTATTCAGTTTGTACGAATTTTTGGAGTACAATGATTGATTGACATATCTGAAGAGAAGTTTTTTAATATTTCAAACTTGCCATGTATAATAACAGACTAGCCTCACCTATTTTAGTAGATCCTGATTTTTGAAGTAAATTTCAAGTTTCTTACACCATTTTTCAGTGATTTCCTAAAGCAATTTCCAATATGCGGACGATATATAACGTGAAGAGTATTTTTATATTTTTCTTTTAATTTTAACACCATAATGTAGACGTGTGACAAATAGAGACTACAATGTAAATTGTTTGGAAAATATTAACTAATATTCTTTCAAGTGAGACTATTTATTATTCAATTTGGACTGAACATTAATGAAATAACATTTCATTTATCTTTGCTGATTTGATTTTTTTTCCATAACTCCACTTCCTTTCGTATACTTGTTATTTCGGTAGCGTATGTGCGACAACAACCACCTACCCACGTAACTCCCAAGTCTAGCCACTCTTGGACATAGATTGCTACAGGTTCACATCTATCTCTGTTTATCCAACTGAAAAAGAAAACATTTATATGATTGAAACTGATAGATACACCATAAGCAATTATTAACAGAAAGCTAAAAATATGTTTATTTTCTTATATCTAATTGATTCTCAACAACCATTTGAATTATTTTTCTAATTTATTTCAATCATTCAGTTCATAATAATATTTCTTTACAGATCCGCATTAGAAGTGCCAAAAGTGTTGAAGAAACATTGTCAAATACAAGAATATTTTTCGATGAAGCTGTGCAACTGAATTCAAATACCCAGTAGCAAAAACTGTATGATTAACACAAGGTCATCAATACGTCATACCATAGTGAAAAGCTTCCACTTCAGTGCTCATGCTGTTTCTCAGAGATTTATCGTTAACTTATTTTCAAATTACTAGGTAGTGCCATTGACTATGATCAAGTCCGATCTACAATTTTTATGATTGAGATAGGTATACTGATTGGTGGTGTTTTCAATTTGTAGTTGTGGAGGGAAGTTTCATTATGGCTAATTGCATCTGCGATAGGAATAACAATGTAAGAATTTGTTATTAAGTATATTTTCTTCTTATATAGTTCAAGTAGATATTGTTGATTTTTTCAAAGACACATAAGGCAATTGCATATTTCAGAAACAACATAACTAAAATTGGGATATATAGCGTTACGAGAAATATTATTATTTCTTTTATGTTCAACGTTGTAGGAATAAATTTGCAAATACCTACTCTATATGGAAAACGGATCCATCGAAATCATATCAAGGTGGTAAAAAAATTACTTGCAAACTACTTGCNTAATAGACGTACGTAATGACATTCATTCGTTTATTTGATTCAAACCCAGCCATTGGAATCTTGTTTAAATCGAGAGAGGTATAGTTTTAGGAGAGAATGATTTTGAGAAAAGGAAAATTTTGGCTTTCCACTTTTCTATCATTTAAAAAAAATGTGTGTGAATCAAATGAATCAAATCACATTTTTATACAGCTCTCTTCAAAATGAATCTCGTGGACAAGAGACAGAGAGTCGGTTAAATCAGATAGTGAATTATACATAACTCGGCAAGTTTCAATGCTTCAAAAAACTCAAATTGAACTTTCTCATGAATGGAGCCACCCCTCAGTTCTAAGCTGCTATGCCATATCGAAAAAATAGTCTGAACAAGCATCCTTGATAGTCTAGAAGGCTCCTCCATTCCTTGGCATTACAGGCGGACACGGTATTTCTTCTCAACTTCATTTTGATTTTTTTTGAGGTGCTTTTCGCAACCTCAAATTATATGTCAACCATCAATACAATGTTTATCGCAAGAAGTCGATAGCCTCAGACGCTGCTGCGTCTCGGTGATATTCAAGGTAAATGCACTTTAATTTGTTTAACAATACTTTAATATTCTTTGACTAGGCTAGTACATTTTTTCCTCGCGCTTCCGAAATTCTGCTCCCGGAGGGCAGAGATGGATTAAGTTTGACGATCGTGTTAGGAATCACACGTTTAAAGGTAAGATCTCGTTAGTCTTCAGCTCGCACAAGTTTCTCAACTTCTGAGAGTTGTCGTTCGTAACGGGCGACAGCTGATTAACGGAAAAACAGATAGTGATATAACAAGACTATTAGTTGTTGGAGTTGGCTGCTACCTGAAGATTGTTGAAGATATATGGTCTACGACTACTGTTTAATGAAAGTTCGAGCCTGCAGGATTCTAACTTAGATAGTCTTGCTATTTTCAATAAAATTCTTCCCGTTGATACCATTTGTGTCTGCTCAAGAGGGTCAGTTGACTAGCATGTTTAAGTTGACCCTTCAGTTTATTCAACTCTTCCTTGATCCATTTATTGATCTGCCTCAATTAGATTTCGATTCGGCCGCTGAACGTCAGAACCTGATATTTAATTTTATTGACTGCATGTGGAATTTTTTCTCCCGTATGTTCTACCTCTATTTTTCAGTCTGTATCATCTGTTTCTCTTGTACCTATCTTATGTGCCTCCTTTGTGCTCTCACTTGCAAAATATGCATATTCACACTTCTTCTCCCCTCTTGTTGTTAAGTTCCATTTTCCATTGTTTGAATCGTTTCGTATTTTTTTAAAATTTCTGTTCTTTTTCATCATTCTTTTCTTTTTCATTCTAGTTCCAGTGTATTGCTAGTCACCACTGAATCCGTTTTAATTATCTTTTTTCAGTACAGTTGTCCCGTCGCCGCTCCACCCCCAATGTTAGTTCCCTGAGTACTTCATAAGTGATTCAATTGACCAAACTGAAGATTTTATTTGGAGATTCAAAAATAAACCATAAAATAGAAGATGCAAATCTAGGATGACTTTCGGGATGATTCCAAGTTCTTTTATAGACGATGGTAATGAAACGTTGTTGTTCTTCTCCACTCGAGGCCGATGTTTTTCAATTCAATGTATTATTGATTTCCACTGCTTCCAAACAATCGAACTCCATAATCTTATTTTAATTTTAATTTCAGAATATTCGTTTCTCATTCGCATAGCTCATATGATGTTCTTGAATGCGATTCCTAAATGTTCTGCCAGTTTGACCAAAATATATTTCCAGAAATGTTCCACAATTTGATTTATATACTCATGATTTCTCGAATTTGGATGAAAACCTGTTCTATATTCAATTTTGATATTTTTTTTATTTTTTCATTTGTCTAAAATATGTTGAAGTTTTATAATTTTGATTATCTGGCATCAGTAGGGAAAACTTTCGTATTGCTTTTGCGTAAACTATGCTGGAAAGTATTTTGTTTATTAATTCAGATTTAAATACGTTGTTTACTGCACTTTGCTTAATCTACGAATCATGCTATAATAAGATGCTAAAGATATAACCCTTTTAATTTATGCTATTTTGTAGTGGTACGGATGAGTAGAATGGTAATGAATAGTAATATCCATATGGAAAGGTTTGTGATAAATTGAAAAATCATGTTTGTTGTTCATTCTACTAATTGTCAAGTCCAAGAAATTTATTGAGTTTGAATTGTCTGCTTCTACTTCAATAGTGAATTTAGTTTTCATGAATTTTGTTAATATCCCATTTGAAAAATATCTAATTGTCTCTTAATAGGTACCCGTGGAACATACTAAAACGTCATCCACATATCTATACCAATACAAGAAATACTCAAACGATAATTCTATAACTAAAGTAATAGTATCATCAGGAGGTATGCTTGGAAATAGATTCTGCATGTCGAAGGATATTATTTTTGCGTTGTCTGGTAGAGTTATGTTCTTCATTTTATTTATCAAGTCATGCGAATTACGCATGTTTACGTGAACTTAGGTTGAAATTTACTATGATGATTGATCTTTGTGATAATTTCACTGATAGTGCAGTGACAAAGGAAACTACTGGTCTAAACGGGTAACTCTGTGCAAATGTCAAGATACTTTTCAGTTTGATTCAAAATGGAAATCTAAAATACCATAAGTTAAAGTTTGAAGCATTTATAACTCAGTAGTTTTTTATATACAGGATGTAACTAAATAAGTGTAAAACATTTAAGGAGGTGATTCCTCATTGAAAATAAGATAAGATCTTTCATATAAAGAAATTTTCTTTGGAGCATCCCTTATTAAGATACAGCCCCTTGAAGAGGGTACATAAAATTTTTATAACAATTTTTTTCACAAGCACTAAAAAAGTTACAACATTGAAATTAACCTGACGTTTTGTACTACCAAAAAGACACTTAGCCAGAAANATCAGAAAGATACATATTTATCTTCAACTTATTTCTAGAATGATCTAAACTGTCTATTATTTCGAAAATGAACAGGCTCATAATTAAAAACAAGTGCACGAATATGAAACAATAACTAACTATTCTAATCAAGATTATAGTTTTCCACAATTTTTTCTCATTGGTCCTCTCTAACTTCACATTTGTCTTGCACATTCGAATATATAAAAAATGTTTTATTATTTGTGTTTTTTTTTCGTAAACAGTTGACAGTAAAGTTATTGCCCGTCTCATTAATTGGCTCAATTTTATCAACAAAAAATCTGTCTCGCTTATTGGTGGAAAACTTTACTATTACAAAGTCTCCATGGTCAAATATTCTGTTTTCATTATTTTCCTTCCGTTTAAATCGAAATTATTCTGGTCCTCCTCTACGCCAGACAGATCTGATAAATCTTGGGATATTCGAGGGGATTGGTCCTCAATCATTCTTTCCTCTTGGTCAGGAGGTTATTAGTCCATAAAAGTATTTATTGAGTCTCCAACAGAAACACTCCAGATTTAGCCTTTTGCCTCGTTTAGGAGTGCTTTCTCCTCCTGTTCTCAATTTTCTCAGGTGAGAAACAATTGTGTCATCTTCATGTTTGCGTGTCTTATTTTTTCCAGAGTTTGGTCTGGATTGAAGGGGAGTATCCCACATGCCTTGAAGCCTGCCTTTGTGTTTTCCCCACTTCTCAGACCAACTTTATCAATAGTTGATTTTTGAAGTCTGGGAAAAACGGTTTTGGCATGGCTTTCCTGTTTTAAGTTTCCAATCTTCTAAGGTCTCTTTCCATGCATATTTGAGGGGGCGCAAGTGGGCAACATCTAGAGGCTGTAGTAAGTCGATTGAATTAGAGGGAAGCAGAACAAATTAGATGTTATTATTTGTGCAGGCCTCTACAAGGCTGACTGTTGAGTGACTGCAGAGATTAACACCTAACATAACTTCATTTCTTTCCAGTCTGTTGGAATATGGACATGAACCAATCCTCGAATGTTTCGGCACCAAAACAGCCAGCCGCTTGTGGTTCTATTATACCGGGCATTCAGAAAGCCGCCTTCCGTCCAGCCTTCATATATGTGCTTGGCTTTGTATACCATATAGGGCGGTAATAATTTTCCATTCTCTGTCATATTACACACGTGCTTGACTTAGAGACATCAATCATTCTGTGGACATGTTTTTGCCTTTATTGACAACGACCAAATCTTGGCCTGGATCATCACAAAAGTTTGTCGCGTCATAGTTTATGATATTAGCAGGAGAAACGCCATCGGTGGTAGTGGCCAATACGGTAAAATACTTTTGAAATACCTCGTATGTTACCGCTGCTCTGACACTCTCTGTATTTTCTGCCTACTTTATGGTCAAATGTCTGTCCATAAATGATTTGAACCAGTCGACTCCTGGAAAGTTGTTCTCGAAGCGTTTCTCGGTTCTCCTAGCCTTAGTTGAGTATTGTATTGCCATGAACATCACATCGTAGCTTTTTAATGGAAATCCCCAGAAGAGGAGCGTCCGCTAGCTTGCGTTTTTCAACAGCAGAGAGAGCCGGTTGTCCCCCAATTTTTCGTTCTGCACGTGTACGGACATTTTCGTTCACCCTGCTATCTGGTACTCTAAAGTTTTCCGCTGATAATTAGGTATTGGTACACCATCGTTATTCATAATATTATGTTTACTTATTTCTACACTCTTATAGGAATTCAGATGTCTATTGTTGTTAACTTGTCTAACTAATCTTAATGAACTGAAGTCTATGGAATGGTTTTGTTGCAAAATATAATGGACGACTGCTGGTTTTTCTGTCTAACTAATCCTAATGAACTGAAGTCTATGGAATGGTTTTGTTGCAAAATATGATGGACAACTTCTGATTTTTCAGGTCTTCCATATTTTGAGTATGAGTGTTCCTTATATCTTATTTTAATAGATCTTTTTGTCTGTCCATAATATTTTGTCTCGCAGTCCTTACATTTGATTTATTTCGTAAATTCCAGGCTTTTTCGAATTCTCCACTTTGTCTTTTAGATTTCCTGAAAGGCTCTGTAGTGTACGACTTGTTTTTGAAACCAACTTTATACCTAGTTCCTTGAAAATCTTTTCAAAGTTCTTCGTGTATTGATGGTATGGAACTGAGATATATTTATCTTGGTTTTTGTCGTTTTCAAAAGTCGAGATTTCGTTCACTTTTTATTCCTTTTTATATCATCTACAATACCCCTCGATAAACCGTTTCCTGTATTGTACGTTTCTCTTTTGTGAATCTTTCATGTATGAGAGGAAAAGTCAAAAGACGATGCACTAGAAAATCCAGCCCAGCACGTTTGTGCTGTCCACAGTGATGTGAACTGTCAGAAATATACCTGTTCGTGCTGGTTTATTTTCTAAAAATTTTCCTCTCACATATAAGAGGTCCACAAAAAAAAAACGTACAATACAGAAAATAGCAGACACTAACGGCTTGACGAGTGGTATTGTAGATGATATACTAAGGAAGGAAAAGTTTAGGTTAAGAACGAACGAAATCTCGAGTTTTAAAAACGTAAGATAAATATATCATATACCATCATATATCAATATATCATATACCATATCACCAATACACGAAGAACTTTCGAAAGATTTTAAAGGAACTAGGTGTGAAGGTGGTTTTTAAAACAAGTCATACACTACAGAGCCTTAAAGGAAACCCAAAAGATAAAGTCGAGAAATTCGAAAAGTCTGGAATTTACAAAATTAAATATAAGGACTGCGATGCGAAATATTAGGGATAGACAAAAAGATCTATCAAAATAAGATATAAGGAACACTTAAAATATGGAAGACTTGAAAAATCAGCAGTCGCCCATCATATTTTGCAACGAAACCATTCCATAGACTTCAGTTCATTAAGATTAGTTAGACAAGTTGACAACAATAGGCTTAGATGCCTATGAGAGTGTAGAAAGAAGTAAACATAATAATATTATGAATAACGATGGTGGACCAATACCTAATAGTACACTATAAAACACTTGAGACATAGGTACCTAAAAGAGGTATCTATGGTATAAATAAGGATAACCTGGTAAGTATGACTAGTTTGATCTTTCTTTTGAAGATAATCACTTGGTGATCGAAACGTGTCAAGATGTTGAAATAACGGTTTGTTGTTGGGAAAAAACGCCAGTAAAATTCATTACTACACCGAATGTTCCAAACAGTGCATCACAAAAACATTTAGATGTATTGCAAAAGGTAATCTATTCTAATTCAAGATTTGGAAGTATGAAATATAGTAGCACCAATGAATACGTATATTAGGTATTCGTCGGAGTAACAGCTTCAATTTTGATGATTTTTTACAAATTTTTGTTTTTTTTTTATTATTCGATAAGAGAAAACATTTTCAGGGAAGACAAACAGATGAATCAAAATCAGTCAAAGAAAGTGTGATTAGTGGAAAAACAATAGTTGCATTTCAATATCACTGCGGACAAAGATGAGCAGACCCGTCGCGTCGTGGGAATCAAAAGTAAAAGACAATATTCAGTTCCAATGAAATATGAAACTTCTAAACCCTATCCAAAATGGGTTATGTTTATGTTTCTAGAATTGATACTTGAATGAGTGCTGATCATCTATAAGGGATGTTGAGAAATACAGCACCAACTATATATCTTTTACTCATGATTATCGTGTTAGGAATCACACGTTAAAAGGTAAGACCTCGTTAGTCCTTAGCTCGCACAAGTTTCTCAACTTCTGAGAGTTGTCGTTCGTATGGGGGCGGCAGCTGATTAACGGAAAAACAGATTTAAAACAGATTCATAGCATGAAACGGAATACGCTCCTTCATTAAACGTTTCGTTATCTTTCGAACATCTGGAGAAGGTTTATTCCTCGGTAATTTGGTCAAAATGGGTAGCTGGAAAGTCAAATTTTCATGAACTGAACGACTAGAAATCGAATGTATAGACTCCTGATACCTACTGCTCATTCTGTTACAGCTTTTATTAATATGTTGAAGGGTGGTTTTTCGGTGAGTATGTTCCATGTTTATATGCAGAGTATTGGAAATAATTTCCAACATCTTGAATTGTTTTGGAGTGAGTTTCCTTTCGATTTTTATTGTCGAAGAACATTGACAATGTGAGCAGAGTTTAAAACAGACAAATAACCAGGATACAGATTGGAATCATAATATTCTCGTATTTCCACTATCGAGCATGGTGAAATTGTTGTGTCCTACGGATAAATATGAAACAAATTTCAAATATTGACAAATATAATGTACTTACTCTATTCACTCTCGATAGTATTTAAAAGTAATCAGCAAATTTTTCTGGAGAATTCTAAGAAGTTACTAGATGACTTTGTTACGGTCTCAACAAATGTATGTTTTGGTGATTTTAATTTTGTTGTCTCGAAATAAAAGTTAATTTTCAATGAATGAGTTAATATGTATTTTGAATTCATACAGCCTCTGAGTATCAATAAATGAGTTACACGTATTGCGGCATCAAAATCTAGTAACTTAAACAATATTTCCACCAATTTGGATACAAATTAAATGTTAAATTAATTAAATTAAAAAAAAATGGCATAATTATTGAAGGAACTGTAGACATACCTAGTTTCTAGTTCTGTTTACCAATTTGATAAATTATTTATCAATTTCCTGATATTTTCAAATATGCTAAAGTAATTCTTTTGCATAATATATGTGATGGAATTGGCAGATACTTGATGAAAATCTATCATGTATTCAAGAAAAATTATATTATGAGAGTTTCACTGAACAGTTTTACAAAAAAGAAACACGTGTTTCGCTATACAATAGTTTCTTTAGGCATGTCTATACTCTTTTACAAAAAAAGGGCGACGAAAATCTATAATTATAGGCTAATCTCTGTTATCAGTATTTTTTTTTAATTGTAGAAGAGTTTATCAAGAATAGATTTATGAAATATTTCAATAAAAATATCTCTTTTGTAAATATCAGTTCAGATTCCGTGAACATTGTGCTATCATATATACTATTGAAAGCATGGTTGAAGATGTTGAAAAAGGAAATGTTGTAGGAGATACATTATTGAACTTTTTCAAGGACTTCGATGAATTATGTTTTCACCGTGTTGAAGGGATCCTTCTGGATCTTTTTTAATCATATTCACAAAATCGTTTCCAAAGAGTGTATTATAACCATTGCCTATCTGATCTGAAAATGACAAATTCAGGTGCCCCATAAGGATCAATATTTTTTCTAATTCATCATTTATATTAATGACATGGCAGATCAAACAGTTCATTTACTCGATTCTTCAATCATTAAAATTTCAGCTGATGCACGCAACTTGGATAATGAGAAAAAATTTTAATACACTGAATTGCAACTTGATTGAAAATTAAGACTGGTAACGTCACAAAAAACTCTTATGATTTTGATTTTTATAATACCCTAGCTGACAATGTAAAAACTATAAACATGTTTCATTTAAAAAGAATTATAAAAAAAATATCTGAAATCAAACTGCTTCTATACACTCTCGGAGTATGTATGAATGAAAAAGAGATGATTTGTTGTAATATTAGTAATATTCCAATTACATGGTTTGTATCGTTATGAGTGCTTCAAACAAAAAAATTATTAGGCTTGAAGTATCGGAGCCATCGATACAATTAATAAATCATTTGTTACAATAACATCATATCTGATCTACAGATGATTGTACAATTGAATGCTTAACTCCAAATGATATTTGATCAATTTTCTTGCATCAGATGAAACTATTGAACTTATTTTTAATAAAAATTTCTCCTTAGTAGATAGTATTCAGATGAATGTATTCTTGAAATAAATGATAGGTGGAGTGTAATTTATACATCTACGATTATTCTTGGACACTTCAATTCCATCATTATTGTATCCATCATCAACGATTTTTATGATGTTATAGTTCTTACGCAAGTATCTAATGAATTGCTGTTTTATTGATTAATATACAAAGAATAATTTCGGGAAAAATCAATGCGAACCTGAATGTTTTATGTGAATATCATCCATATTGTTTGAAAAGTATAAATAATATTGTCCGCGCCTGGGAAAGTTTGTGGACAAATTGAATGAACTCAACTCAGCTCAGCTCAGTAACCGCATTGATAAGAAATCCCTCTCCTCAGGTGGTAGTTAATTATTTGCATATAAGTACTAATAACCGACGTTGGTTGAAAATTGAGCTACGAAAGAATTATAGAGGAATGTAACTTCAAAATTATCACACACAACTAAAAAAAAAATGTATTCAATAATTATGTCACTATCGATTGATTTTACAATGCAAAACGATTTCGACAATGTGGCTGAGTAACAGGTTTTTGAATGTAGGGTGATGATCAACTCACAAGATTCTCAGAACTATGTTCCTACACAAACTGATACGCTGCATTATTGATACATAAGCTGATGAATAGTTGTCTTGTCTGTTATTGTGGCATTCTATTGCCTAAAACAAGCACTGCTCTCGAACATTAGATCTGCAACACCATTCTCGACATGTATTTCACCTATAAAATTAACAAATCCAGGAGATGGAATAGGCTTAATCCAACTTTCACCATACGTTGCCACTCTTCAAGTTACGCTATTTCCAGACTTTAGAAAGAATCCAAAAGTCTTATGTATCGTTCCCAATAGTTTTTGATAGTAATCGTCGATTCTATCGCTATTTTCCGAAGCTTGTTGAGCAATACTAAGCTCGCTTAGTGTCACCTATATATTTTCGCCACAGTTATCAGAGCTCAATTCATGTATTAAAGAATTACCACTTTTCAATATCTTATCTTCAGGATTAACCTACATTCGTTGAAGTGAGCGATCAGTTTCGCATTTGAGGCGTTAGTAAATTCTTCGAATGTGGAAAGGTTCTCGTCTATTCTGGAATCATTCAATATGTGTCAAGTTATGAATAGTCCAACAAAATCACTTTCCTTCTAGAGGTAATAATTATTAGTACCAAAGAATCGTTAGACTTTGACCACATGCTTGTCTATTGCGAGATGAAAATACACAATGGGAAACAGGGACCTAAATTTCATACATACAAAAGAGTCAAACACTTTGATGAACAACTCTTTTCAAAATGACCTTTTTAATATACCATTCTCTAGAATATATTGTTGTAAATCATGCAATAAAGGAAATAACGCTGGCCGCCACTGGTAACCATAAACCAAATGTGACGTAGCTGAGAGAGTGGGAATATCCAATGTTACCTGCCGCTCGAGAAGCTGCAAGAAATATGCTACCGATGTCGATGGAACTTCGGCGAAAATTCTACGATGTTCCATTGCGATATTTAAAAGCTGGCTGCAAGAGTATTCGGACAGTCAAGTACACAGTGAAGTGGACGTTACAGTGCGGTACGCGAAGTGATATAGTAAGGCGATAGACATTGAAATAATAGTTGGAATTTTTAGTGAAATAAAGTTAAGTTTGATTATTTAGTGTAGACAATTTTTGGTGAACCCACGGGTGAAAACGTAACAACATGATCAAAATGACAGTGATACAACAGATTCTTATCTTGTGACCTCGCCGCTGTATTAATTTGACAGGCATGCACCTGTTATAAAATCGAGAATAACGAAAAAAATACGGTGCCTTGGCTGATTTATAATCTGAAAGAAATGATAAAAACTTGATATGATGCACCAAACTACATCTTCAATGTTACAAAGATATGCGTCACTAAATGAATAAGGTGGTAAACGGCAAAAAAGGCGTGTTTTGTTCAACAATTTAATGGGGTTGATGGATTGTTGCCTAATAAATCCAATGATATACCTAAATACCTACAAGATGCTTATGTAATATATGATTTCTTGATAAATTCAATTCCATCACGACCTTTTAAATTTGTATGTTACCAACTGCCTGACCAACTCAAAATTAACATTCGAGGAAGTTAACGATCTTTTGTGTATGAAACTATTTGTAGTATCAAGACCAATGCTGCTGTATGCGACAATGAAGACATTTTCAAATTTATACATTAAACTAAAAATGAATGATAATATTACCCCTTATATAACATCACTGTAGGTAGTAATATAGGTACTTAACTCAATTTAGTACCTGAATTTTGTTTACCTGTGACAATGTGGTACACTAATTTGAAAACCGGTGACTAAACTAGATCGATTTGATCATTTAGCAGGTTAAATCCGCAATGCTTATGCTTCTGAATTTTTAAGGATTCCAAATAATTGAGTTTCCAACCCTTGCTTGCATAGTGCAAAATTTCCGTATCGTTTAGATTCGGGAACTTGTGGTTGCATTCCAAGGAATGGTTTGAAGATGTCGAATCATTTTTACCTAGCCTGGAGGACATTTCATGTTCAGCATACCATTTTGAGAAATGTCGACCACATTATCCCAAATAAACACTATTACACTCTGAACTCCAGATTTCTTCATCTTGTCCACTTTATCTTTGAAAATGCAATTAGATAACCTGGCATGTGGTTTGAAGGCCACTTCGCAAAATATGTTGGAGCTACAAATTTCTTCAGTTCTTGATTTAAAGAAGTTTTTACTTTAATGTATAAGTTTGAAAATGTCCTTATAGTATGAAACTGCAGGAACTTTAGTCACAAATAAAAGTGGTAAAAACATAGAAATTTTCATTTTTCATGATAATCTCTTGCCACTTAGTAACGGCTACAAATACAATTTAAATGACATTTCCAGTCCTGTGAAGCAGGGTATTCGTTACTTATAACGTAAAAATTTTATTAGAACTATAATTTTAACAGTGTAACACTCGATACGGGACGATTTTCACTTTCTCGTTTTCTTTTCTTTCGCATTAACGATACATGAAACATACTATGTTCTTTGACAGAATAAATAGGTAACTTGCCAGTTACTTTCGATGCTTGATCAGTTTTTCTCGCTATTACTACTGACCTTTCTACTTAAATGAGCTGGACCAATGATATATGTCCTACGCGCAAGTCTGCCTGCAGAAATGATGAAAGTATGACCGGTAGTACAATCGTATTATTGTCCGCGATCTACCCTACAATGCTGGTGATATCGAATTTTGACACCTCTACAGTGCGTTTTCCACATCTTAGGCAGTAAGTTCCTTGGTGATTATTATAAGTACCGTTTTCATTCAAATTATTGATTTTCTCTTGGTAATCTAACTTGTCCATTATCACAACTTTTTTCCCTTTGTTTACTTTCAGATAGAATCACACTGATCTACTTCATCTTCTGGAGACGCTAACTTGGTTAGGGAAACACGAGTCGAGAATAGTGTTGCAACTATGATTTTTGGGACCTATGCTTATTTTGGACCTATTCAGTCGCAGATATGTTTCTTGAAAACATGTCTCCGTTAATCTGTTTCTCCGAATTTTGTTCAAATCAATATTTCAGAAAAATATTTCGTTGCCTTGTTTTTTCCAAAGGAAAATACATGAATTCGGAAATGAAATGTCTATAAAGTAAACGGAGTATGTTGCAATTAAAGTCATATGTAGTTCACAAAAAACTGAAATATAAGCACGACGAGACAGAAAAATGATTTTCGTTGTCATAATATTGAAATTCATTGAGAAAATGGCTTATTCAAAGGAGATATAAGTGAAACTTGGAATTATAAAAATGGACAAATAGCCGAAGAATGTTATCAAAATTGTTGACAATCTTTCGAAACAATTGCATGAAAACTATGAAAAATGACGAAGGTTCAATTCCAAATAGCTTATTGTTTACCTTCATATGATTCACTCTGTTGAATCAATGAGAAATATCACATAAATTTTCATCCGAAATAATTGACGTCTATCTGGAACTAGAAATGAAAGTGTACCCTAGTAAATATAAATAGGCCAAGTTGAGAGTAAGAAATCAGTTTATTTCATCCCCTGAAGATGGTTGGTGAAATTATTGTTTACTTTCATATGATTCACTCTTTTGAATCAATGAGAAATATCACATAAATTTTCATCCGAAATAATTGACGTCTATCTGGAACTAGAAATGAAAGTGTACCTTAGTAAATATAAATAGGCCAAGTTGAGAGTAAGAAATCAGTTTATTTCATCCCCTGAAGATGGTTGGTGAAATACTTGTCGAAAATATTGTTGCAGTTCTGGTGTTTGGGAGCAGTGATTGTTTTGGATTCATTCTATGTTAGAGGTTCCGGTACTCTATTCCATTACATTCCTTTTTATCAATCTCTTTTAATTTATAAGTATTCCAACATTTAGAAATTGATTTGATCATTATTTAAAAATATTCGAATGTAGAAATAATGACTGAATTGTAGTTTTTTCAAATTCTCGAGGTTTCACAAAACAATAATTGCATCAGTATTTTGAAACGACTTATTTTCAAGAGTGTATAAAATACATTGATATTACATAAAGTGGAGGCAAATGAAAAATATATTTGTATTTATGTGGAGGTATATTGAATTGTTGAAATGAAGATACTAGTTAACTGATTTGGATTCATTTACATGAAATCCGAACAACTTGAGAATAATTTTTTCACAACTAAACACTATTCTATACTGCCAATAAAAGACAAATTCAAAATGTAACATATACTTCAATGTTATTTAAAAAGGTGAAAAAAACAAATTTCCCAATAAACGATTCTTGTTCTCATAGTTAACGGATTTGGGTTTACTTACATAAAATCTTGAGAATAACTTTTTTCTACGGATGCTATACAATGTGCTACTTCTCTCATCGCTTTCATAGGTTCAAAACGAAAGATTTCTCATGCAGTGAGATCTATCCGCCATTACAGTGTGAAATAATTTCTCACTATTATCACGATAACCCTAGTCAGTCATGAATTGTCACATGTCAGATTGATATGACACGTTCTCCATATTGACATCGCTACGCCGACGATTTGCGTGCAATATCCAAGTAGCCCATTGTCGGCGTTTCCATAACAACAAAACCGAAGCACTGCATAATTATTGCTGTCAACTTACCCAACAAAAATAGTTTTATTGTTGATTGTTATAGTATAAACATTTCAGATTTATTAAATATTGAATATAATGGAATACAAAGATTCAGAGTTGGAAAATACACCTCCAGAAATTGTTCAGAAAACAATAGATGTTTGCAATAATTTGCTACCAAGCACATCAAGAGAAACATATGAAATCGCTTACAGAAACTTTATGGACTGGAAAATGAAAGCCAAGGTGAATTCTTGTTCTGAACATACCTTGTTAGTTTATTTTGAAGAGTTGTTAAGAAGTTTGAAACCATCAATATTAACTTATGGTTATGGTCTCAGTACTCGATGCTGAGGAGTACTTTAATTATTAAAAACTGTGTTGATATATCAAAATACGTAAAACTACGTGCATTTTCAAAACATGTATGCTCCAAAACAGTCAAAAACAATAAATTCTGAAGAAATTCAACAATTTATGAAAAGTACACCTGATGAAAAGTATTTTCTGATAAAGGTATGAGTTGAAAATTTTTAAATTGATATCGAAAAATGAATGTTTCGTTTTGATTTCAGGCTGCTTTAGCTATTGGCCTTACAGGGACATGCCGTTGTGATGAATTTCGAAAATAAAAAATTGATGACATGGAATATCTTCATTCGGCCCTTTTAATAAAATCACTCAATACTAAAACCAAGGTTCCTAGAAACCTCACAGTCACAAGAGAATTCTAACAAATTTATAAAAAATATGTGAAGCTTCGACCATGCACAAATGAAACATGTTTTTTTTTAATTACAAAATAGCAAATGTATGAAACAGCCTGTGAGGATAAATAACTTTGGCACCATGGCGAAAGAAATAGCGAAATTTTTGCAATTACCGAACCTTAATTATATACTGGCCACTGTTTCCGAAGGCAATCTGCGACTATTTTAGTTAATGCAGGGGCAGATCTTTTAACTTTGAAACGCCATGGGGGTTGGAAATTCAGAAATGTTGCTGAATCTTATATCGACAACTCCATAGCTAACAAAATGAAAATTTCAAAAAGTATAGTAGAATCCATTCAGCTTTCAGCGCCATTAGAACCTGAACACAACGATGCTGTGGAAGCTCAGTACGTTTCCCCATCAACTTCAACTTCGACCGCAGCTAATATTTCAATTAGCGTATTTTAATTTTATATATTCATTTTAATTTTCAATACATGAAAACAACGCAACCGTAGAAAAAGTACAGTGTATAATACGTGAGAAAACGACATATTTCTCACTCGCTTGATTTGCGGCACTCGCCCTCGGCTCGTTCCAACAAACTTCTGCGCTCGTGAGAAATGTGTCGTTTTTCTCACTTGTTTCATAATATACTATTCCACAACTGAACACTATTCTTTACTGCCAACAAGAGACAAATTCAAAATGATGTTTACATATCGAAGTGACATATACTTCAATATTATTTGAAAAGGTGAAAAAATCAAATTTCACAACAAATTATTCTTCTTCTCATAGTTGTAAATATTTTTGTATTAGTATTAACATTTGAAAAAAAATCAATGCCTCACTTTGGGAAGTGCAGATGATGGTAACAGGCAAAAATGATTTCTTGCTCGACTGGAAAAGCCAATTTTTTGAGTGTAGCTTTGACATCATTTCTGACATGCTACTCTCAAGCCACGTTAGTATATGGAAACATAGCTTAATTTGTTTTAGGAAAAACAGTAATCAAGAAAAGAAAATTGAAATTTTATGTTTTTTATCACTTTTATTTTTAACTAACGTTACTACAGTTTCGTCCTATAAGTTTACCGGTGGGTAAACTAAATCGATTTGATGATTTAACAGGTTGCACCCGCAATGTTTATACTCACCGGTTTTCAAATAAGCATATCCTCATTGTAACTAGTAAACAAAATACAGGTACTCAATCAAGCCAAGTACCTCTATTCTCACCTACAGGGGTGCTATGTAAGGGCTAATGTAATCAACAATTGTTAGTATAATGTATAAGTTTGAAAATAGGACATTTTCGTCGTTAGTTACAAATAAAAGTGGTAAAAAACATAGGAAGTTTCAATTCTCTTTTCTTCATTATGATCTCCTACCACGTAGTAACGGCTACATCCATCAATTTATTAAAACAGTAATCATTTCCATTACCGTATTGAGCCATTGAAATATCAATGAGAATTGGTTGAAATTCAATTTAATGTGATTTTTTTCACCACTACACTTACTCGAACACTGAAAGATAACCATGCTCTCACTTGAGGAAACTCTTCTTTCAATAAATTCATCAACATTTCCGCCTCAACTTTGCACGGAATCGTCTCAATGGCAAGAAGATCACAGCCTCCTTCGATGAGTGCTTTCATTCTGGGTATATGCCATTTTCTCATGGTATCACATGTCGTATATTTGGCGTAGGTGCCAGTATATTCTGAACCATCATGGAGAGATGCGCCGTATGGACCGACAGAGCCTGCTATGATTGGTTTACCTGAAAGAATATTAGTTCACCTAATAACAATATAATTCATCCTTATTCATATGCTATTCATTACGCTATTCGAATATACCAATATTCCTACTAATAGTATTTAAAAAAAAAATATATAATATTAAACAGTTAATGAGGTATCACTGTACCTGCCTTTTTTTAAATTTAAGTCTCTTTTTTTTATCTACTATAGAATAATGAACCTTCTTGGCTTCGCACAGGTAGCAACCTCGCTCAGACTTTTATGGATAGCATCGTCATATTTCAAGCAATTCACACAAAACACTAATGAGAATAGGGAATAAAAGAAAATAATATAGGATTTCCGTGAGTTAGTTTTGATTTAACTGACTCCATTGAAGTAAGAGAGAGTTCGCATTTTTATATCAAACAAGTTTATTGTGTTTTGAATTTGAAGAAAATCTATAGGTACTCCCAATTTGAAGTTTATTTTTACGGAAAAGTAGTCAAACCTACCGTTCCTGAACGGTCACAATACGTTTTGATATCTTGGTGTTTCGTATTATTTATTGCATCCTGTTTTAATGAAGTTGAAACCCTGTAGTTGACCCAATAGATTCCAATATAATATTCTGAAGTAAGGTCAGGCAATAGCACATAGTCATTTTCATTCATGAAGGCTTTCTTTTCGTCAGAGAAAAAACTCCTTTTGTTTTGATTCATACGATAACACAATGCTATACATACATACATACATACGCATACAAGGGGCAAAACCTTGTTTAATATTATCTTCTTTGAATAAATTGATGGATGTAGTCGTTATTGTGCGGTAGATCATTATATAAAATGAGAAAATAAATGGTATTCATTCCTTTTTACTTATAATTTGCTTTCATTTTTCGATTTTTTTTACAGTTTTTTGAATACGGATTATTTTGAGTGATAATTTTTCTCAGTTTCCAAGAGGAAATGGTAATTGAAATGAATAAAGTGACAACTCAGCTGATTGAATGAGAAATTAAAAGAAAACAACGTAAGCCCACCGTTTGGTAACGATAATCTAGGCCAGTGGAGACCAGTTTTTTTACAGAAAGAGAATGGGAATTTCTCTTTCTATAGTTCTAAAACTGCTATTTTTGAACTGAGTGGGTGGACTAATTCGGGTACAGCCTTGTACTTTGTAGTATTGGAGCGATTATATAAAGGGCCTGACTAGTCAAAGGCTCTTAAATTGTTACATCTAACTGATTAGTCAGATATCATCGACAATTGTGGAACTAGTCAAATGTTACACCCACGCTCAATCCTTAAAGAGATGGGATGAAATCAAAGGATGTAATCTTGCCAGGATCACCTTGGGCGACCCTGGAAAGCTGGCGCCGAAGAAATATCTAGCGATGACCAGGAAAAATCTACGCCTTACAGTAGGATTTCTGACTGGCCACTGTCAACTAAGGAAACACCTCCATAATATGGGGCTAGTGGACACACCTCTATGCAGGATGTGTAAACAGGAAGATGAGACTGTCAGGCATGTCCTGTGCGATTGCCCGGAGTTATTGTCAATAAGAGAGTATGTGTTCGGTGAGTCTTGGCCTACACCTGGCGATATAAAGGAGATGTCTTCCAGCGACCTGTCCACCTTCCTGGAAAGAACAGGATGGAGGATGACCTAGGAGGACAACTCCTCAGGAGGATGTACAATGGGTCACATGTGGCCTAAGTGCGTGGGCTTACACTCACCCTCCCTACTTTACAGATACAGATACAGATTAGTCAGATATCAGTAAAATAGTATAATATACAGAATTCAGTACTTACGTGCTGTTGGATATTCTTCCAAAAACCTCTCAACTGCTGTTTGTGCTAATTGAACAGCTTGTTTTATGAGATTGTAAGCATCACCCTCAGTCATGTTTAAGTGTTTCATGAATAACTGTACGTCAGCTTGATAAGTATTCGTTATTATGACCTCTGCACCAGCTAAAAAATACAAAATATATTACTTAGATTGAATGTTTCAATTCAATGAATAGCAACCGCAATTATTTTTGATTTCTCTAATTGCGGCCTGTTGAGTTACAGTTTAATCCACGGAGAATCGACGACATTCATAATGGTCATGATGATGGTCTCCCGACACCGCCGACGAAAAGCAAACTCTTGAACTGTCGTTTTTTATTCTAATGATAATTTTCATTTTTATATTATCTGATTCAATACCTTTCATTTGTGAAACGTGTTTTTGAATGAAATAAACGCTTAAAAAATTATTTTTTGAAAACTAACCCTTAACTTGTACCAGTCTCAAAAATAGTACTAATTGTGAATATGAGTATTCATAGTGATCTTCTGGAAAACAACATTTTTATTAGGCCGAAAATATGTATTTCTTTTATGAGAAGCCACCTATATTGATTCATTTTCATAGAACTGAAAATAAAACTCGAAATCTTACGAAAAAAAATTCAAAACAATATACTGAGTTGAAATTTATTCAACATTAAATGAAGGATGGAAAATATTTACTTTATTGAACGATTTAATGCAGAAGGCAGAATATAAAAGACAGATTTGTTAATTTTTGATGTTTGTAAATATCAACAATTTCAATTCACTGTCAACTCATAAGGAATTCGATTGATATTTCTAGGTATGTGGCAAAATTGTTCGATACTTGATGAAAATCCGTATTATGGTAACACTTTATTACGATATGTTTACCAAACCGCGATATTTATAATAGTTTATTCAGGCTCGTTCAAAACTGAATCAAATTTTACACACTGCTTCTTATACACAAGGGTATGTATAGATATCATGTATGTAAGAAATAGTGAGTCGTTTGAATTGTGGCGAAGTTGCCTTTTTCGGATACACAGATACTCATTGTCGAATGATACCGAGAAATCAACTCTAGCTTTTTTAGTTGCGGAGAAAAATTTTGAAAAATTCAAAATTCTAATTCTTGCTTGTCCCTTATTTGTAGTATGTGAAAATATTGAGTTCCTATTCTAGGGTTGTGAAGAATTCGTCAGGAGCTTCAAAATGATGTGTCACAAGACCTCCTTTTCTATTTAATTTTTTTCTTCCCAGATGGCGCCCAGTCGCCATCTTGAAAGCTTTTTCTGTCAATTTCACTTCAAAATGAAGTATTCATGCATTAATTTCATTATACCAAATTTCAATTTTTCGAGTTGACTCGTTCAAAAATCAAAAGGGGGGGGACATTGAAGAAATGCACTGTATATCTGACGAACCATTTTCTTCGACAATAAGGATCGTTAAATGAGTTTTCCATTCTGTTGATAATTTATATTGAATGACTGATGACTAATTTTACCTATACTCCTCNGTGGTAGGTGCATTTTGAGCATTTCCATCAGTCCTGAGAGTTTCATCGTTCCACCTCGAATATTACGGAAAATACGGGGGAGTTTCCATAAGAAGTGAGACAGATTCGGATTTTTCAGGACTGACATTTTTTCAGGAAAAAAGTGTATTCTCAGTAAGCTGGTAGTCCTGATCACGAATCTGAAGGAATTTTGAACCTATTTTGCCCCTTAAAATATTTTACCGTAAAAATGGGATGTTCCATCGCGAGTGGCGGACAGTGTATATCACTTTGGCCAACCCCATTCAGGTGGTAGGTGCATTTTGAGCATTTCCATCAGTCCTGAGAGTTTCATTGTTCCACCTCGAATATTACGGAAGATACGGGGGTGTTTCCATAAGAAGTGAGACAAATTCGGATTTTTCAGAACTGAAATTTTTTCAGGAAAAAAGTGTATTCATAGTAAGTTGGTAGTCCTGATCACGAATCTGAAGGACATTTGAGCCTATTTTGCCCCCTAATATGTTTTACCGTTTTACCTCGAATATTACGGAAGATACGGGGGTGTTTCCATGAGAGGTGAGACACACAATTGATTATACGGAAAAATCGCACGTGCAGAAATGTGTTCATTACACTGTAAATCATTTTAGTATTTCACAAAGGGATTACACTAACAGTGTACATTCTGGAGACAAAATGTATACAAACAGCTGTTTAGAAATGGATCAATCTTGATATGGATATGATATGGAAAGTGGCAAAATTGCATTATATCGAATGTTCAAAAACTCAATCGAAAACATCGATATATTTTACACTTCAAACCAAAGAGAAAATGCAAGTTATAGTTGAGATTTTCAGTTGAGATCAACTATTTGTGCAATTTTTTCATAGGTAAAATCATAATATACGACAAGTTAATGAAAAATACCGATTTTTCCTTTGCGAAAATAAAATTGAATTAACGCAGCAATTTATCATAATGAACCAGAAAAGATATTCAAGCAAAATTCTAAAAACACGTTAAATTTGTTTGTAACTATAAACCGTTGCTGAACCTTCAACTCTCTGAGTGTCTCCACCCATTTTTGTTGAGTAGAAATGGGGGGTTTGTTGCCATTTCAAAGCTCCATTCTTTCAAACCAGCGGACCTATTTTCAAAATCAAAGCAGCAATAAATAGGAAATCGATAGCTCATTTGTAATAAGGTATCACACCCTCATTTTTATTTTAAGATTTGAAGAAAAGTTGAAGGTTTTGCAAAGGTTTATGAATCAAAACTGTGGCTTCTACAAATAAACTTCATGTTGTTTTAAATGTATGTGAAGTTCATTTCCTGTCAGTTATGTTCTGCGGTTCATTTTCTATGGCTCAACCTCATGTATCCTTCAGAATGTTCAAAATGAGACTATGGTGATTGAGAGTGTCTTATGATTCTGATGATAAGTTCAGTGAACAAATTTTATACGAGTATCAATCGAAAGTATGAAAGCTATAGAATAATTTTCCCCATGTAACCATTGAGTTGGCAAGTATAAACAGGCAAGTAGATACTAGCAATAACTGAATGACGGTTGGCAAGCTTCAAAAAGTGAAAATTTGATTTTAGGAAAGATGAACGAGAAAGTTCCGAGCGAACTGTCCTGCAGCATTGCAGCTGCGTTCATCCCTCGGATGAAACTGAGTGTGCATGCTATTAGATTGTGTAATTTGAAAATATATTATCTAGACTAGTGAACATCGAACTGAGCGAATATTTGTCACAAGATTATTTCATGAAATATGATGCTTTTTTCAAGTTTATTTTCTTTGTCTAATCGAAATTATATTACTGTAAATTGAAGATCAGAAATGTACAATCACATTATGTACTTTTTGTATCAGTAATCTTGTTTGGAAAAATGCGCCAACAAATATTTTGAAAATACTGAGGAAGCGTGACCCCTTCTGAATTTGACGATTAGTTGATGATTCTCTCATAAAAATAACAAGCACTAGAAAAATACCAATACAGAATTGGTGATGAAGAAGGAAACAGTGAAAAAATACTCAATAATTTCATATGAAAGACCATGAAACCCTTCTTGTGCAGAATTTAATGTCAACATTTCAACGAATTCTATTTGATAACAAAGCAAACTGGACTGGAAATAGTGTCAACTGTTCAAACGAAATGAAATAATGAATTCTTTAGATATCATAAAAAGCCCAGTATGAAATAAAAAAGCCATCAGAATGCGTCAACCATATCGGATTTGCAGTGCAGCATGTTGTAAAAATGCAAAAGCGTATCATGTTGTGTGGAAACAACAAACAGTCTGCTTTTATAATTCGTGAAAAAGTTGAATTCAATTACTCTATAAAGCCAGATAAATGATAATATTGAGAATAAATTCATTTAACCAAAGTCAAAGAGAATAAATAAATACGATATTTGATCAAATTCATTGAAATATAGTCGCCTGGTTTATTGTCAGTCGATTCAAAAGTTAATTACTAAACACAGAAAATACTAAAATACTAGGTAGATTGACTACTAGAACAAACATAGATTTTGATTTCACATAGATAAAGATAGACAGAGATAGAGAGACAGAGATAGAGAAAGATTGGTGTGACAGAGGAAAAAAAACAGAGAACTAAAGACAGGATCAGGCAGAGTGAGCGGGATGTAGGAATGACTAGACGGATGTGCTACATATTCTATAAGGCAATCGAAAATGATATTGTGATCCTGGCGCGGAAGGCCGCTCATCTAGTCCTGAGGCTTGGAAATTTTGGTGACTACTTTTCGAAGTTTGGCTAAGACTCGAAGAACCATGCTAATGTGGATGGGGTGAGCCTGAAACGGCTGATCCTGTAATAGATAGATATCTGGATGGGGGAAGAGTGGGCTGGAGAGAATGGAAGATCAAATGGAAAGATAAAATCAAGTGGAAAACGAATGGGTTCCTTGGTTATAGAATAGGTAGGGCAAGTGGTGAAATGTTACAACTAAATAAATGAAATATGAAAAATGTAGTACATATCAATATGAATGATGACAGATACTGAATGACGAAAAACATGGAAAGATATAATTTTTGTGACATATTATTATTATTATTGAAATTTGTCTGTAAATGATTATTAAGATTGATTACACAGGTCTGCAATGAAAAAAATGTAGGATATTCAACTAGTAATTTTAACAGTATTTTGTGTGTAGATTACTGAAAAAATAGTAAAAAAAAATTATCACCCATAGATAATTATGATGCACTGTTTGGAAACGTTGCTGTAGTGATGAATATAACTGGAGTTTTTTCCCGAAACCAAATCGTTATTTTTAAAACCTCGATACGTGTTGAGGTGTTGGTGTTGGGAAAAAACTCCAGTAATATTTACCTATAGATAAGTCACGAATTTCTCCTGAAATTTTCTTATAAATGGGTTTTTAGGTTCGATATGGGTTCGATGAAGAAGCAACAAAGGAATATTTCTGATTTTGTTCAGTAGGTGTATTTTGCATACTTTGGTAATAAATTAGGTTACAAAGATAAATCTTGGGCTCCCCATATAGTGTGTTCTGTGTGTGTTGAAGAACTTAGACAATAGTTTCAAGGTAAGAAAAAATCATTTCGTTTTGGAGTACTTACCCATGGTTTGGAGAGAGCCTTGAAATCACAGTGATGACTGTTATTTTTGTTTTTGTTCAGTGCAAGATTTCAATTTAAAAAACAGAAAGGAAATTTCATAACCCAACAACATGGGTTCAGCTGTTCGCCCTGTTCCTCGTCGACCTAACTTGCCTATTCCTTCACCTCCGGATACCTTGGACAACATTTTAGACGATTTAGACACAAAAACACATATTAGCAGTAGCGAGAGTTATGACAGCTACGATCCAGGTACCAATGACCCCGAACTTTTCTCTCAATCAGACTTGAACGATTAAGTATGTTAGCCTCCGGTCTTTCATTTTCACGGAACCGATTTAGAGAAAGGGAATTTGTCCCTTTATTTACACAAGAGGGTGACCTAGTTTTCTGCAACAATGTACCCGGCGTCATGGAAATGTTCAACATAACGTATGAACCAGAGAAAGGGAGACTTTTCATCGACTCATCAAAAAGAAGTATGAAAGCTGTACTTCTTCACAATGGGAAACAATATGCTTCTGTGCCTGTTGAAGACCCAGTCCATTTGAAAGAATGGTAGAAAAATCTTGAATTTGTTCTCAATAAGCTCAGCTACTCTGATCACAAATGGACCATTTGTGGAGACTTGAAAGTTATATCAACGTTACTAGGTCAACAAAGTGGTTACACTAAGTTTCCATGTTTCCTATGTGAATGGGATAGCCGTGACAGGAAACAACATCAAGCAGGTGTGGCCAATAAGGAAGGGTCTTATTCCTGGAGTTGAAAATGTTGAAAAACAAAGTTTAGTGGATCCTAAAAAAATCTCATTTCCACCACTCCATATCAAATTGGGGCTAATGGAACAGTTTGTGAAAGCATTAGACAAAGAAGGAGATTGTTTCAAGTTTCCTGGTCTATCCGATGCTAAACTGAAAGAATGAGTCTTCGTTGGGCCTGACATAAGAAAACTTTTGAAAGATGAGAGCTTTGTTACTAAAATGGAAATGGAAAAAAAATGCCTGGAATTCATCTGAATTTGTTATAACAGGCTTTCTTGGAAACAAAAAAAACCCAAACTACAAAACTTTGGTTGCTGAATTGATACAAAACTACAAAATGTTGGGCTGCAATATGAGTGTCAAAGTCCATTTCCTCCACTCACATCTGGACTACTTTTCCGAAAATCTAGGAGTTGTAAGTGAGGAACAAGGAGAACGGTTCCATTAAGACGTAAAAGAAATGGAACGCAGATACCAATGTATTCATTTGTTTTTTAATTTTTCTTCACATATGTTCATATATTTTGTATATGAATATGTGAGATTGTATTTATGAAGATGTACTTTTTGTTATGACTTGTTATGGCATACGTTGCACTTTTTAAGGTTATCATCAGTTTATTCAGAAGTTTGTTCATTATTTCTTATGTATATATATAAAATGTCTTGAATAAACTTATATTATTATTATTGTCAATTTCGGTGACTCTGAGGCAATATTTAGTGACTCAGATATTATAGAAACCACTTGAACCATACACTGCCACAGTTTATTGAAAAAATATTTTTATTTGATATACTGCGATTTTTTCAAATTTGCTCCACTCTAAATTTGAAAAATAATGAATTCACTTGAGAATACATTATTCGTTCGTAAATTGAACCTGTGATAACTTTTACGAATCATTCAAAACTGACCTTTTAAATTTCTGATAACATTTTGTTACCGGTATTTTTTGATGTAATTTTTTATGACGTATTGACGAATATAAAATATACAGAATGTTCCAAATTAAGAAAATCTGCAAACTAGGAAAAATATTACTATTTTCAAACTTTTGGCCTATACTGCATCGCCAATTGAAAAAAAAGTCATAGAAAACGCACATTAGTTTTCAAAAAAAACTGACTACTGAGACGTTTCGAGAATACATGGTATCGAGTTAGGCAAAGAAAACTTTTCTATACCAATTATTCAGATGCTTCCAATCTCCTAGTCGTTAACTAGAAATACAGATTCACTCAACATCTCAATTAAAGAATCACAACTGAAATATCGAAGGTTCAACCCCTACCATTAGTCTCCTGGAAAATTCAGGATCGACTCTTGAATTAAGTTCTGAGTGATTAAGTTGCGGTATTAAACTTTGCCAATTATTTTCCGATTAAAATGAGCTTGTCGAATTTTCTACACAATTTAAATTTTCCTGTCAACTTACTTTGGTTAACTTTCGGATATACGGGCCCCGTCAATTAGATTTCAACTTTGTAATTTCAATTACATTAATTTTTATCCTAATCTTAATGATTTCACATTAAGGCTGATAGCTTACTCCAAAAATATGTTTGGCGAAACATTTGAAATTGTGAAAGTATTGAACATTCAGGAATAAAAAAGAAACAATATGCAGTCCAATCACAAAAGGTAGAGTCCCTTTTGATACAACTCATGAAAAAATATTCTTTCCACGGAGATAAATACATTTTTAATTTAGGATTGAAGGAGATTCCTCTGCAGATTATTTTGAAATATAGTAATTCCACCAGTGTTTGAAACTCTTTCGTAACTTTCAATTCACTCAAACAATTTTTTATCCCTCTGGTAGAGCTCCAACTTATATGAACATATCCTAGTCGGAAATTAACCAATACAAAAAATATTTTCCGAAAACGGTCGTGGAAAGTAGATCTTATGAAGTCGATTCGTACAAAAAATGTTGATGTAAACTTTCAAAACGGATTTAATATGTTTACTAGAAAATATAAATGAATCATGAAGTATTCTACAGTTGAAGAAAAGTTATTAGACATTTTTATTGTTGGAAAATTATGGTCAGTCCACACCACAGCTGTTTTTGGAAAACTCTCTATTAACGAAAATTATTGACGATAATGTCAAACTATTCAAAAATTCTGGAGCCACACCGGTCACTATTTTAACCTAGACACTGACCTCTAAGGAAATCTAGATGACTATCGATGATGGCTTCTTGATCGGTGGCTAGAAATCTGGCGCTCCACAAAACATCACCGTCTATCGGTTGTTGTACGTGGCAACTTAATTGTGTAGCAAAACCGCCATCCAGTATGACGATATCCTTGTTACGTCCAGGAGTGTTCTTTTCTTTGACTGCTGCCTCGGAACGATTTTCCACTGAACTACCAATACCCGGGGGTGCCATTGTTTTACTTCAATTGTTCTGAAAAAAATAAAAATGTTTCAGACCGTTTTTGTTTGCTGCAAAAAAATAATGTGTTGTATGATCTAACGAATTGCCATTTTTTCAGGTTCAGAGAGAAATGGTATTTATTAACCTAGAACAAAGTTAATAACAACAGGCATCTAGATGCCTATGAGAGTTTTGAAATGAATAAACATAATAATATTATAAATAACGATGGTGGACCAATACCTTGTAATATTGATTGAAGATTAGTAGTAATGGTGAAATTAATTTTATAAACCTTGTTGAAATAATATTTTAATTATTAGATTTACCTGACTATTATATGAGGACATATTGTAAAATTAGTTAAAGACTAAGACAGGTACTTGAAAGAGGTATCTATGGTATAAATGAGGATTACTTTGTGAGTATGTTCAGTTTGATCTTTCTCTTGAAGATGATCACTTGGTGTTCGAAACAGGAGTCGAGGTGTTGAAATAACGGTCTGGTTTGGTAACTACACCGAAGGTTCCAAACAGTGCATCAAAAGTATAAAATTTGAAAAAAAGTTTGAAAATCATCAGTCATACAAGGTGTTCAATTTGAAATGAAAAATATGTTGCCAACACTTGGTGTAACTGAAAGTGGAAGTGAGAAAAAAATATTCCAAAGATCGTTATCAATCCCCTCTTGTCCTGAATTTTCAGATTTCAAATCGCTATATTTTTTGAATAGGTATTACTGGTTTTTGTCAAGATTAACCATTACCATATCAGGGAACTAGATCAACCCAATAGCGACAATTGCGGTGATTAACTGTGCCATTCATAAAAAAAGAACATTCACCACTGAAGCAAATGTTGAAAACAAAATGTGGATTTTTCACTGCTCGTTCACTAACCAACTCGCAAAATTGCAAGCGTCGTTCGAAATCATCTTCATTCAGTTCTTGCGTTAATTTAATCTTGTAAGGATGCATTTTGTTGATTTTTAAAATATGCCGAATGCTAGTTCGTGACACCCCGGAATATGGTCAAGCTCAACATGGTCTAGAATTGCCACTTGTGTCACTTCATTTGTTACTGGTGTTTCGATTTGCCGTTTTTATTTGCTACAGATCCTGTTACGCGAAATTTTGCAATTAAATCGAAAACATACTGTCGCGACTAATTCTTACCATGTTGTTGATTAAACAGTTCAGCGGCTCTCGCAGAACAACGTCTTTTTCCATAGTACAGTATCAACTCAACCCTCTCTGCAGTTGTGTAAACCATTGTTTCTTCAGCAACACTTTACGGCGCTCACTACTAGTAATAATGTAGATATCAATTTTAACGTAAGAATGAGAAATAGAAACAGCATTTTCAACCATTTCTCACCCCTCTGCTCTGGGGTTGAAGTGACGACGCTGTAAATGGGGAAAAAACTGTCCCCCTCCCAATAAAAATCGACTCATATGAGCGTTTTTTGGATTTGCAAGATTAGTACCCAAAATCTCCATGTCAAGTTTTTGATGTATATATTTTGATTATTATTTGAAAATACTTCACACAACTGGTGTTGTGAAAATGTGTGTCTGGAATAATGTCTGAATCTTATGGTAAGATAAAAGTGGAATTTTACACGAGTGCATCTAAAAATCAGATCTCTACAAATCTCAAATGAGTATATGAGTTTTGAAAACCATAGTACTTTGACGGGTTGGCTGTCCTTGCTCATTTTCCACTGCCTGCACTACTGTGCATGCTGTTTTTGGCAAGTGCATTGGCTTGGAATGTGTGGGTTGAGGAAACCGGCCATCGGATGCCTGCTTCCACGTAGCCCCGCTGGATACGGGAAAGACAGAATCACTTGTGGTTCTGTTATTCCCTAACTGAATGGTATCCCAACGATGGCTTACTCCTAAGGTGTGTGTATCTGTGTGTATCTGTTCCGTAGAGACAGCCTGTGCTACGCTGTCTCTACGGAACCTTCGAGATACCAGGCGCCCTCTCGTCGTAGCATCGCCTTGTCACGGTAATACGGGACTCTGCCGTGATTTACCTTCTTTTCCTAGCTACTCGTGGGACTTTTATGGACAGAGTAAACTTGAAAGTTCTTTCTGACGCTGAGTCTACAGAGGAGATGGATGTCGAGTTTACGACTCCAACTGACCTCCCTGTAAATTTAGTTCAAAAGCGAGAGCTTCTCAACTTCTCAACTCCTGATCCAAAAACTGAACCTAAAAAAAAGGTTTGGTGGTGCAGCCAGAAAACGAGTGAGTCGCCTCCTCAAGAGCGGGGTACCTTATAAAACCGCCTTGCACCAAATTCTTGAGCGGTGTACGCAGAATCTCTCTCAGGTGGAGGAACAAACCCCCCCATGAGCAGATTAGCAAACGTTTGCGCTCAAGTGATGATTCACCAAAACCAGAGGCGAAAAAGCCCTGCACAGTTGATTTAAGGCATCGTCAGGTGTAGCTGATGTGCATAAAACCTCATATGGGAAGGTTGTCGCGGGTATCAAGGTGGAAATCTTGCACCTTGACTATCCGACCACCTCATTAACGATGAAACAGAGCATATATTTTGTGCCTGCCCCACTGGGGACTGAATCAGGTTTTAGAGTTTGGCAGAGCCAAACCTAAAACCCGAAAGACCACTCACCATACAAACTAATCGGCTTCGTTAAAAAGCTGGGTTTATTTGGTCGAGTGTGAATATGTATGAGCCACAATAAACCTTTGCAGGTTGCGGAGGAGGGTCGAATAGACCCACTCACTTCGGACCTAACCCAACCTAACTTGACAAACTCAAATTAGGTGTACAGTCACGAGTGATTAATAAAATTGAAACAATAAAAACCTTGGAATTCTTCAACTGTAAAAAGGACCACTTAAAATTAAACCGAAATGAATATTCCAGTGGCGCTGATAAAATATTATGGGAGAATGAAAAAAATCATAACAAATAAAGATTTGTACAGCCTCTTAGAAAGAGTTAATAATAATCTCTCAAAAAACATAGACAGCGGGAACCGTGAACTGAAATCATTCATAAAAATAATAGATGAAAGATGTGAAATACTCAATGAAAGAATTGAAGTTCTAGAGAATGAAAATAATCAATTGAGAACCGAGCAGAAAAGTATTGAAAGGAAATTGCGATGCTACAATTTGTTTTTTTTACGATATAGAAAAGAACTCCGGTGGAAACGAAGACCTTGTAAATGTAATTGGAAAAACAATCAAAGATATTCTTAAAATCAAAATCCAAACTTTTGATATAACTAACGCTATTAGACTGTGGAAATCACGAAGTAAATCAGGGTTAATTTGGATGACGTTCCATTCACAACTGACCAGAAACTGCTCGAAACTTAAAATATCGGAATATTCATAAGTGTAGAAACCTATTCTAGATGAAATTAACCAAAAGAACAATCTCGACTTACCCACACTGTAGGTTAATAGACTGACACCTATCAGAAAACAATTAGTCCCCTGGCTAATACCACGAAGCGCGTTGTATTATATCCAACAGGTGTCAGTGCAGAAATCTTCACAGAAGTATATCCCGCATATGCTATTGGCGATAAAACTGCTGAAATCGATTTTCAGTTATAGAAACGGGCAAACTTGCAGACCGATTTCGGGCTATTTGGCCTTTCGAGGAAGTGGCCATCATCAACCTCAAGTTGATGATATTCCACAATTCCTTTCAGAGTATCATTTCAGATAATTTCGTGAAGATTTCTGCACTGACACCTGTTGAATATAATCCAACGCCCTTCGTGGTATTAGCCAGGGAAATGATTGTTTTCTGATAGGTATCAGTCCATTAACCTACAGTGTAGATAAGTCGAGACTGGCATGAACAAATTGTTCTTTTGCTTAATTTGATTCACAGCCAGTCTTCAAGTATGCCCACTGAATATATGTGAATGTTTCTTTCCTTGTACGAAGAATTAGTCGAATTGGATATGCGGTTGGTTAGTACCTGGTTTACCAGGTAGCCACTACCTTGCACTGACGAGAGGCGAAATAGCCCGAAACCGGTCTGCAACTGTGCCCGTTCCTATAATTGAACACCGATTTCAGCAGTTGTATCGCCAACAGCAGATGCAGGAAATAACTTCTGTGAAGATTCACGCACTGAAACCTGTTGGATATAATCTAAAGCCGTTCGTGGTATTAGCCAGGGGAATAGTTGTTTTCTGGTAGGTGTCAGTCCAATAACCTACAGTGTAGGAACGTCCAGACTGCCCACTGAATATATTGTAGGTGTTCTAGAATATGCTGCTGAAGATCTCACTTGTCAAGGGGAACGTGATCTATTTTCTTCACCACCTGCAAGAAAGTCATATAGTGCTCCTTCCACACCTATTCCTGGAGAGAGAGTAGAAGATGATTGAAACGACAATTCTAATACTAATCCGCTAATTACAATTAACCAAGAAAAAAAATCAGGAAGACTGAAGAGAAACTGCAAAAAAATCGTAGCTACGAAACGCGTTACATATCTACATCGAGTGATATACCCGAAAAGTATATGCGACCAGACAAAAGTGTTAAAAAATATCGATTTTCAATTTACCCATATATTTCAAATTTGACTGAAATATTATATGTTGAATTTTATATCTTTAATCTTATTACATTCTAAACTACCCGTATTGTATCTATATTATCGGCATAACGTCTTCAAAATTGGGAATATCTTAAAAATGGATCAGTATATATAAGATATATTAATTATGTACCTATTGAAACTCACAAAATGAAAAATATAATGGATTTCAACTTATTCCTTCATAAGAATGAAGTTAATAAAAACTTCACCTTATTTCACCAAAATATAAGGAGTAATGATGAAAATTTTGAAGAGTTAACGATCTTGGACCTCAAACATCATCTCGACATAAACCGAAAGTTGAAAGGGGATTCACACATCATTACAGGATATATTGACTTGAATATATGGAAAAAGAAAAGATATATTATTCTAGGATACTTAGATGTTCTGGTAGAATTTGATTTCATTTCAGTTATTAATAAGCCCACAGGGGTATATGGCCATTCAAAAACGTGTTTAGATCACATATTTTTGAGTAGTAAAATTGAAAATATTGAAGACTCCATTGATCATGCAGTAATAGAGACCGGTATCACTGATCATTTTGGAATTTTAATAGCACTACCCCATAAAAGTATACAAGAGAAAAAAGTTGATCACCAAAAACAAATCAAATACATAAATTATTCAAACTCAAAACAGGATTTAGAACGTCATTTTTAGGCTGAATTTTATAATATGGTAGATGTTAACCATTCAGCTACATATTTTGTAGATATACCTTAACAGAATATATTGAATAACATTCCAAAGTAAAATACATCAAAATATGTTTGAGGCCACGGAAACTATAGATTAGTTCAGGATTGATCACTTCCATTAACAAAAAAATGATTTATATAAAAGACAAATAAAAAATATGAACAATTTTTTTTTAAATCCACATTGCTTAGCCTCGTCACCGATATAGGATTTGCCGCAATTACCTGGTAACTCAGTCTGCTTTTGATGGCTTGGTTTTTGTGAAGCTGTTACTGATACTGTTCTCTGATCTGAGAAAAATTCTGATACTGCACTCAGACTCAGTTCTTGTTATCTTGTTGTCAATTGTTAGCCGAATTCTGTTCCACCAGCTCAACAATTCTCCTGATCTTTCCTGATCTGGCCTAGTTTCTTTCCTTCGTGTTATTGAGCCTGAATGCACGATATATTTAGGTGTTGACGATCCACTTTTATTAGGTTGAACCTATATATGAAGTATTCTGGAATGCTGGTTATTGAAGGCGCCTACAAGAAGTCTAGAGTGTGGTTAAAATTCATTGGCGACTCCTTCATAATGTGGAACCATGGAGCACAGATGTCAAAATTGATTGATTGTACTTCCAGGGTCTGTAACACAATGCGAATGGTCAGTTTGAAGAGCTGGTAGAACAGTACCGGGTACCGTGAAGAAGAGGGGCTGGTACAACCATTAGTATTACTTCTTCAAGACGAAACTGTCGGAGAGTGTGATACGAATTAGGTCCAAGTACAACATCAGAATCTGCTTCAAATTCGGGTACACCTTCCTTAGCAGCCTCACAAAAACCAAGCCAACAACTGTGAATCACGATATCAAGAATTGCATTTATCGAATACCACATGAGTGCGACAAATCCTATATCGGTGAAACAAAGTGACCGTTGTCGAGTATAAGAAAAGCGGCAACCATGAAAAACCATCAAATTGGAAATAGCTAACAATGTTTGCACTCGTCAACATAACATCGAGTGGTCCGAAGGAAAAATACTGGTTTAAGTGGAGTTAGCCTGGAGATACGCAACATATGGAAACCACTAATTAAGTGGAAAAGCAGATTACGTTGCTCTAAACCAGAAAACGAGATACGAGATGATAGATGGAAGAGTAGGGATAGGTAAAAGCACCAAAGCGACCAATAAATAATCTTGATTATCAGGAATAGTCCAGTCATGACCCCAAGACGATTGTGGATACTAATAATCGAAAATATGGTTACAATACTTTTCTACGAATTAATGTTCCCATGATTTTCGCTCTTCATTTTTGCTTCAACTTTTTGACATTACTTTCGATTCAGCTAACTCAACCGAATATTTTGGTTCGATAATTTTTATTTTCAGTATTTTCAATAATTTTGGCTGTTAATTAATTTTCATTTCATTTGTTCCTCAATATATTTCGAATTCAAGAACATGGAAGTCCAAACTAGTAACATTCACCAACCATTTGTTGTCATTGTCCAGCATTTTCGAATAAAATTTCAGTTATGAACTGAATTTTCAATTATGAACTGTAAATTATGTACACTTCATTATAAATTATCCCGACATTTCTCCAATCTCAATATTCGATTAACGCCCAGAAAAGTGACATACAAAGTTTTTCTCTATAATATTTTCAACATTTAGGGAGAATGACAAAATCTTAATAATCTGGGGAAAGCTTATTAACTGAGTTTTCTTTATGCTGATATCATATAATAACATAGCCTTCAGTGTCGATTATGCTGTAATGAACGGAAGTGGCAACCGTTTTAATTTTATGCATCGTAGCTTGGTATAATTCCCTTTGGAAAATTACTGTTCGGGGAAAAAGTTTGTTACTTTTCTGGCCACTCACAAATGAGAGATATTCTAATGAAAAATGAGAAACGAAATTTTCTATGTTTTTTCACTACTTTCATTTGTAACTAATGTTACTGCAGTTTCGTCCTATAAGGACATTTTCAAACAATTACAATGAACTGGAAGCCCTTATATATCTATTGTAGGTAATAATAGAGGTCCTTAACTCAATTGAGTACCTATCTGTAATTTGTTTACCTGTGACAATGATAGGAATCACACATTAAAAGGTGGGACCTCGTTAGTTCTTAGCTGGCACAAGTTTTGACTTTTGAGAGTTGTCGTTCAAAGAAGGGCGAGAGCTGGTTAACGGATTTTTTTTTAGTAGAGATGTGGATACGCTAATTTGAAAACTGGTGAATAAACTAGACCGATTTGATCATTTAGCAGATTACATTTGCAATGTTCATGCTTATGAATTCAAAAGGATTCCAAATGATTGAGTTTCTAACCCTTGCTTGCTTTTTCTGAAGAAACCCGCAATTATCTCTGTTCATTTACCCATTTCTTGATTTTTTATTGTTTGATCTGGGGGTATTAATTTGTAGGTGAATTTACGGCTTTGTTTTCTGACTAACTTCTGGATTGTGTCTGCGCTGAAACCATTATTGTGGTCTATCTGAGTAATTATTTTAATTTCCCTAGGTATACTGTTAGCAGATAAAGGTAACGAGAATGCTCAGCAGCAAATAATGACAGACGTTATTAAACGAGATGAAGTTGGAATTTACCCTTGCTAATCCCAAAATCAGCAATTTTATATTTTTTTTTATATGAGACCATCAAAATATAAAACCACCTTCCAATGTGTTAAAGGGCATTGGCCAATTTCAAAAAAATCAGAAAATTAGTTAAAGGAGTACTTCTGCAAAAAACCTACTATGATTTAAAGGAATATCGCGACCATGTATTTTAACTCTTAATAGTGGTTACATATGCTTACATATCTGTAATGATTTATGTATTTATTATCTGTAATGGTTTATATATTGTTCTATGTGTATTCGTATACGTACAATTTAACCCTATAATGATTGTTCATTGTATATCATAATTTTAATATTTTTTAAAAACTTCAAAATTGTTGACTTCATATAGTTTTACAATAAGCATTTCTTGGACAATAAAGCATGATTGATTGATTGTCTTGTGTATGACTCTCAATGCATTTCATGTAATCAATATTGAAAATTATCAAACTACATTATTACTGGCTATTTTCCTTGAGTATTGTATTCTGCTAAGTAAATAAAAACTGTTTCTGTTTCCTTTTTCTGTCCTATTTTGTTACATATACATATATTCAGTATCTACTTGAAAATGTCTATTATTTTATAGTTTATAGTTTTATATGACTAAGTAGCGATAGCTAATATGTGTAAGTTTGTTTTTTTTAATCATTTTATCCAAGCTTTGTTAATAAGATTTGAATCTTATCAATAAAGCATATTTTGACTTGACTTCGTTATGTATACTACCACTTGCACCGTCATGAAGTAATTTGGTTTGAAAATCGAAAGTTTTACTTTTTTTTGCATTTTTCCATCATTTCACTTGATTTTTTTTTCATTTTTATCATTTGTGTATTTAACTTATCACTTATCCATTATTCGCCAAAATTTTTCATACGACCACGTGACACCGGCAGTGAAATCCTTTATTCTTAGACTTATACTGAAATATTCAGGGGTTTTAAGGCGTGTCACAGCAAGCAGTTCATTTACTCACAAGGATAAATAATTACTTTCAGTATGAAGTTTCGTGAAAATCTCACAATGAAGTGTTAGTCAAATAATTCATCATAGATTTTAATCAAGTATCGGCTAATTTCAGTACATATTTGAAAAAGCATTTATATAACTTCCCACCAGAATTTTTATAAAACCAACAGGAGTGCCAGACAAGTTGAAAGAGATGTATACCTATTGATCAGAAAGTAGAAGAGTTATTTTGAAATTTTTCGAATGAAAAATTTATATTTTTGGTGTACAAATCTCGATTTATTCAAAGACACCGCGCCCGATAAAACTATCCCATTTCACACTCTCCTTGTTGATTCTTTGAGGGAATACAATATAAACTTTTCAATACTTTTCTGGAAATTGTTTTTCTCAAGGACTATACGAGAATATTTATGAGTGTACTACGGGTGAAAATTTTAAAACACAAAAAACATCGTGAAACAGTAACTACTCTACAAAGAAAATATTTTCAAGAGTGTAAGTAGCTTTAATTCATTATTATGAAAAACGTATGAAATGCATAGAAGGAAAGTGAAAGTCCAGTAGAGCTGCGTTACTGCTGCTGAGTCAGTCCCTGGTATCATAAACGTGCCGTTTCCAAAATATTGCCAGATCAAAATTTCATATCGTTACCACTTTTAATAAAAGACCAATGAATGCATGCGGCACTGTAATATATTTTTAAGACCGTCATCTTAAGGAATCATAACTCAGGAGGAAGTCTAGACGCTGCAGCTCGTCTTATAACAGTATTCGTCTGGAAAAGGTAATAAGCGTTTTACCTTGTAACTCAGTCTGCGTTTAATTATTGGACCGAACCGTACGGGGCGGAATCTAATTGAATTAGTACTTGATTACGTTGCTGACTAGTTATACGGTCGAGTCGACTAGGTGGCAAGGCAAATCTCTTCGATAAATTGTGGGAGGTTCGTTATTCCAAGTAGGACATAATTATGAAAGGAGTTTGATCTGAGAATACACCTCTATAATGTTTGGGAAAAATTCTGAGAAATGATGTAGTATTATGAAAGTCAATAATTATCCATTTATTTTTCAAAACTGGAATATCTAGAGGAACAATGTGTTCTGGCTTTCTACTCCTCTATCTTGAACAATACAAACATATGCACTTTTTTCTAGTCGAATTATAAATACTACGACCTGTTACTAGTCTTTAACTCACTATCAGCACATTTTTGATCTGTTGAAGATAAAAAACTAATTCAATACAATTTGAACAAAGTTGACAGTTTGGACTCCAACTAGATGAATGAAGATGCAAAGAAACCCTGGTGTTCAAATAGATTCGCTTTTATTCTGTCAAAAACCTTCGATGCGAGAAATGAGATTGAGCCAACTTTGTAGATAGATAGAGTAAGAATTGACATTTTTCGCTAGTATTTTATTCAGATCTTCAATTCATTGACTATGATGGAGGGAAATTTTCCTGCTAGTTGGAAGATTATTCGGGTTCAGCCTATTCTCCTGTCTTACAAGAAAGGGGTTTTTCCTGCTGATTGAAATATTGCTCGCGTTCACACTATTTTCAAAAAGGGCAAGAAAAATCTTCGAAACAACTATAGACCAGTCGCTTTGCTATCAGTGATATGATAAACCATGGAGAAGGCCATAAACCACCATATCCTCAAATATTTGGAAGACTTTAATATCTTCAGCGATTATCAATATGGCTTTCGGAAACAAAGATCAACAGGCGAATTTCTATTTGGAATAACACAATCGAGAAATATGGAGAGTCCTGAGCTGTAGCGCTTGATATTTCTAAGGCCTTTGACCGTGTATGGCATGAGGGTTTGCTAGCCAAACTTCGAAGTTATGGCTTGTCGGATCATTTTTGTGTATGGCTCTTCAGCTTTCTGAAAGAACGTTTCCTGCAAGTGGCCGTCGAGGAATATCTCCGAATACTTTCACTATCAACGCTGGTGTTTTCCAGGGATCTATATTATCTCCAACCCTCTTTTTATTGTATATCAACGACTTATTGGAAAAAACCAAGAATCTAATATATTGCACTGCTGACGACAGCACACTTGTTTAGTCATTCCATTTGGATTCCAAGACATCGGCGGTGGATGCACATCTTCACCGGCAGCAAGATGCTGCATATCTTGATGAGGATCTAGAAGTGATTTCGAATTGGCGTGGCAGTGAACATGTTCAATTTAATGCCACCAAAACCCAGGCATCGGTTTTTACCAAAAAGATAACTGTCTCCTAACCGGATATAATGATGTCAGGTCAGACAGTTCCACTTTCTGCTTATGTTGGGGGTTAAAATTGACACCAATATGTATTGGCACAATCCGGTCGCTTGAATTGCAAAATTCGCTTCTCAAAAGCTTGGAACACTGTTCCGAACCAGAAAACTGTACACACCTCAGTAACTTTTGATGCTTCATAAAGCTCAGATCGGACATTTCCTGTATTATTGTTCTCATGTATGAAGCTTCACCCCTAAGCATACCCTGAAACTGCTGGATTCCATCCAAAAAAGAGCTATTCGCCTGATTGAAGACGCGAGTCTTACTTGCAACCTTGATAGTCTGGAATATCGAAGGAAGGTTGGAGATTTGTCTCTCTTCTACAGATACTTTCACGAGAAGTGTGCAAGTACATATCAGAAATACGCGACGGACGATGGCTGCTCATCGTTTTGAGGTTCAACTCAGTACACCTCTACCTTCAATGTTCAAGAACTCTTTCATTTGTAGAACTGCGTTTATGTGAAATGAACTTCCTGGGAACATTTTTCCAAATGGATTTAATTTCCAAATCCAATGTGAATCACTTCTTTCGCACAGGCACCGCTCTTAGAGTGCTTTAATTTTGAGACGAAGAATTATATCGGATTTGGCTTGTAGCTACGTGAGAGTAGGAAAGGAGTAGTTTCTATGATAACAAGCTGGTCGTGATAGATATGAGATACTTTCTTCCAACATAAAGTATGGATTTCCGAATTTGTTTGGGAATTATCATGTTGAGTTGATGGACTTGTCTACAGAAGTATATGAATTGTGTTGTTCAGGATATTTTTAGAATTCTCCGTTCTTCCCATTTGTGGTGACTTTTTGTAGTCCATCAAAGCAAGAATAACACGGTATGATAATATACGAAAAGGTTGTTGTTTACCGGACCGACCTCAGCTCATCTTCTGTATGCTAACTCACTGAGTTGTATCGTTTTCTTGGAATAATAATTTCCGATTCTTTCTAATTCTGTTAAATTTCATTATTATCACATCCTGAAATACTTATACTTTATCTGAAATTATTATTTACCTGAAATCATGATGGAAATTTTAAAATTTATATATATTACGATAGCAATTACTGTTTGAATTAATTGGAATATTACAGGAAACACGTGAAAGCGAATTCAGTTATATAGGTTAGCTTCCAGATATTCATTCCTAGAATGAATTATGCTCTCTCCGGAAACTGAATCGTTAGGCACTGATGTAATTTTCAAAGATCTAAGCGAACAATTTATCTTTTTCTAACGAAGTAAAAATATGGTAATTGAATATAGTTCATCAGGCATTTTCTTCGTTGTATGAGTCGGAATATTTTCTCATTGAAACGTAATTGTTCCTCTCACAGAAAGTAGAATTGACTCCGCAAATAATTTTTTTAAATTTCATTATTATCTTTTTCAGCTGATATCTCTTTAACAATCCCTTCAGATGTTCAATTCTTTATAATAAATTATTTTCTGTCAATTTCATTTTGAATGTCTGAAAATGAATGGAAGTCTGATAACTATTTCTATTTCTATGTAGGTATCTATTTACATTTCTGCTGTTGTTAAGAATTGTTCATTATCATATTATAATGAAAGATATTTTTCATTCTAATTGTGAAACCAACAAACTACTAAAATGGAATTATAGACTGTCTAGTGATCTTCAAAAACAATAGTAAATGGGCTGCCAAAAATTGGGGTAGACACAAAATTGACATTTGTATATATTCAGTAGTTTGAAAATGTGGAGCATATTAGAATATATAACATGTGATGGAATTTCCTATTGTGGGATCTTCATTTGAAAGTTTTTTAAACCACTACAGATGTTTCACTGAACAATATAGTCTTCAGAAGCCTTCAATACAAAAAATGTTTGGTATTGAACACGCCTAACGAAACTATAACATAGAATAATATCGCGGTTTTATGAGCTATTCATTGAAAATCTCACAATGAAGCGATACTCAAATATGTCAGATTATATGAAACGAAGCTCATTGTGGAGACCAGCACAGACACGCATAGTAACGACTGGGATTCGAGAAATACGTTACACATAGCTTGTTCCCGTTAATAATATAATTATCATTATATAAATGAACGTATTATTTTGTGAACCGTGTTTCAGTGCTATACAATACAGTGGGTTACCACAAATTGGTTACGACGTAAACATTCAATTTTGTATCTGAAGAGATGAATATGTATAAGTAATTTTTTTTTGAATGATGCAACTAATTTTCCTTTATTTTCAGTATTTCAATATTAAATTTTACAAAAAGGATTAACGATAATAAAAACACACGATGAAAAAGGAGAATGGTTCAGATACGTTGACGATGGACTGTACATATCACAAAACAATGGAATAAGAATAGAACAAATAAAAAAAGAATTTAACGAAATAAATCAAAAACTATGTTTCAGCATTGAGGAAGAACACAATTCAAAACTTAACTACCTGGACATAACCATAGGATATAACCACAACAAAACACAATTTCAAATGGCAATATACAGGAAACCTACACAAACAAGCTCCACCATACCCGCAAGTTCAAACCATCCACCATCACAGAGAATGGCTGCTTATGATGCATTCATATATAGAATGTTAAGGATACCACTCAGCAATGAAGCCCGAAACAAAAAACGGAAAGTCATATACCAAATAGCGAACGAAAACGGATACACCCAAAAGACAATAGATAAACTAGAAAACAGAATCAAACAAAAAATACAGAACAAGGATCAAGCCACCCTAACAGACAAAACAACACAACAATGGACAGCATTTACGTACGTAGGACACCAAACCAAAAAACTAACAAACATCTTCAAACCACTGAACATCAACATCACATACAAGCCGAACACGAAGATAACACAAAAAATAAACAACTGTGAAAAAGAAGAAGACAAAGACCAAAACGGAATATACAGTATGCAATGCTCGGACTGAAACAAATTCTATATCGGCCAAACTAAAAAAAACTAATCCGAAGGTGAAATGAGCACAAAAAGGCATACATAAATCCAATAGTATATAAATCAAACCTCGCAACATACGCCATATAAGACAAACATAATTTCCCCCCACCAGAGAACATAAAACTCATAAAACAAGTCAACAAGGGAAACCGCATGGACATTTGGGAAAACTTGAACATCCATAAATTTAACAGTCATAAATCACTTATTGAGGAACAAGTACAAATCAAAACACAACAAGACCTCACATTCAATATATTTATTAGACCCAATGACCCATGTCGGGTGAACCACATCGTGAACATCTGCTGCTAGAAATTGACTATTATTCCCGGCATTTGGAGGCTGCATTCACGAATCTCACGACTATGAAAGTTGTGATCCAAGCATTGCAGGAAAAGTTTTCTCGTGTGGACATTCCGAAGACTATGAAACTATGATAGGAAACAACTTACAAGCAACATACCTAAAAAATTTTACTGATATTATTTTTCAATCATGAGTATTCTTGAGTTATCAACAATATTCTCGATACATTAACAAGTAGTGTTACTGGTGTGTCTAGTATTTGGATGGGTCACTGGTTGAAAAATCAAAAAAATATTAGGAACGATACTTTAATTTTTGATAGACAAACCTTGGAGTATATAATTCAGACCAAGTTTCAAATAGTACATGTGGAACATTCTGAAATATAACTTTACAATGACAAACTAATAGATAATATTTAAATGACTCGTATGTTGGATATGGTTCTGTTGCGAATGCCAGGTCGCAAACCATCGCAAACCACGTTCATTTTACATTTATTTATTGTTTACATATTGATTGTAATCAGAATTCAAATAGGTTGATTTGCCAACAGACGCTCAACAGACATTCCTTCAGTCGCTGATTGGAAAATACCATATCTACCCAAAGCAATAATAAAGAGGAGAGATTAACTGAACAAATATTGAGATAAAGTAATGCGTAATCAAAATAATTTATTTTATCGCAAAAGCCGTTGACCCTGTTTTCACCTAAAATTATTTTCAGACTTAGTATCACCAGTATTGAGATTTTTCTGAAAAAGACACATAACGCTTGCAATATTAACTTATATTATGACTTCACTTTGAAAACTGACAAAACAGAAGATTTCCACTTCACTTTGAAAACGAACAAAACGAAAGATTTACAAAAAACATATTGCCATGAAATGATTCAAACCCCTCCAATCGTCCTCATGTTAAAGTAGTCTTTTTGATGTAGATCATTTTACGTTATCAAACAGATATAACGCTAATGAAAGAGCAGAAAACGATTCTTTTTCTTCCTTTAAATAAAACTGGACGTTATACTCTAAACTCCACTTTTTTTAGAAAATATTGTTTGTATATAGTAATTTCATTATATGTTTGTCATTCGTTGTATGGTAATGTTTATTTCTTTCATTCTTTATACTCCTTCTCAGCTAGTTTGGCTGATTAGAAAGACGATCTTTCAAGGAACTAAAAGTCTACGTATGTACAATTGTGAACTAAGTAGATCAGATATTATGATGAGATGGAATTGGCCGATACTTCATTCAAATCCATAACGTTTTCAAATAACACTTTATTCTGGGATTTTCACTAGACAGTTCACAAAACCGTAATAAGTCTCTATACAATAGCTTTTTCAAGCGTTCTCATACTATTAATGAAAATTACATATCTTTTAAACTATTAGCGTTGATGAGAATACATCAACATGAACCATATAGTCCTCTATTTGATCGCGAAAAATTATACCCACTACAGCCCTATAGACCATTTTGATTGAAAAAATCATACATGCCTAACAAATAGCGTTGAAAGTATTTTTGGATTGTTGTATATTATTCCAAATGAAAAATCACGGAATCCTAAAAATTAGTCTGCTGAGAATATTTTCACATGAAACTTTAGTACCTATTCTTCACTCCCTATAACACCCCAATTATTATCTTGGACTCCCTACTGCTTCTTGGTGTTTTGAAACTGATATTCCCAAAATAAATCTATCCCAGATACTTTTTTATGTAGAGTGTACCTTTTTAGCTATGTAGCGATGCATCATGCGATACTACAAATGAAAGCGTATAAAAAAACATTTGAGAAAGCTTATTGAATATATCAGATATTATTCAGAATATAGAAAATCTAACTGAGAAAATGAAAATGTCAACAACACTATCGTCTCTCCTATATGAAATTATCTACTAAAAATGATAATTTTTTATGTAAATTTTGTCCGACCTTGATATCTAGTTCCGTTTGAAAGTAAAAAGAGGAGGGGACTATTTAAGTCTGTACTGTATAGTGAAACACATATCGCAGTTTCATAAACTGTTGATTAAAAGTCCAGCACGTATTTCGCTGGAAAAAATAATTATATTGTCCAAATATTTGATGGTAAAAATTATAGTAAATGAAACCTATTTCAGATTATTAGTTCTACATTTCTCGTTAGTGTTACAAAAAAGTTCACAATGTAAATGTTTTCGAATTTAAAAAAAAATACACATATGATCCTGGAATGATTATTTGAAACCAGATCTTAAAAAACGAATGACGGTTAATTATTGCTCAAAAAGACAAATATCTGAGTTGTGAAAAACTGTGCTCTACATACTTAGTTATTAAGCTTCAGCGATATTTCGGTGCAGAATGTGTTTTTTCGTTAAACAGCTGTCGGTTACTCACGTATGGCAACCCTCAAAAATCTAGACTAAGGAGTGAGCTAAGGATCAATGGAGTTTCACGTTTTAACATACAGTATCACCATTAAAGTGCGCACCATATGGGAAACTTTTTTTTCGAAAAGTTTCAATGAAGTTCAACTTCGGCACTTGTTTGTGCTTTGAATTCAACTCAGAATGATGCGGCCAACTGCGATCCACTGACGTTTAGTGTTTGTCAAATTCAACTTTCTTTTTTTCTTAATTGAAAAAGTGCATTTCTAGATCGAATTTAACAAAAAGTTACTTGAAAAAGTTGTGTCTACGGCAATTTTATATCCATATGTCAAATTTTATGCAACTAGGATAAAGTTAACGTTTTGCTTATTTTTGACAGATATCCCCTTTATTTTAAAAAACAAGTTCGGTTAATTGTCATC
>NW_019292173.1:0-12343 GCF_000500325.1 Leptinotarsa decemlineata | reverse complement strand
ATTAAACATATTTTTGAATTCGCGACTTTGGAATTCTGAAGAGATTTGGCTGTTAGCGCTATTAGAATTTTTATAGCACATTTTTAATTTCTCTCTAAAAATGTTCATATGACTAAAAATGTATCAGAAAAGTTGAACTTCATGATGAGTTTGTTATGTATACATGAATTGATGGCAATTAATCGAACTTGTTTTTCAAAATAAAGGGGATATCTGTCAAAAATTAACAAAACGTTAACTTTATCCTATTTGCATTAAATTTGACATATGGATATAAAATTGCCGTAGACACAACTTTTTCAAGTAACTTTTTGTTAAATTCGATCTAGAAATGCACTTTTTCAATTAAAAAAAAAAGTTGAATTTGACAAACACTAAACGTCAGTGGATCGCAGTTGGCCGCATCATTCTGAGTTGAATTTAAAGCACAAGCAACGCTATTTCTTCGAAATATATATTTTACACAATAGAAATGATATGGACGGTTGTGGGGGGTGTAATTATCCGAAAAAAATAGAGGATTATATAGATGTAGCAGGATACGCCGAATGATATTTTTTCATTTGATAGTATCATGCAGCTGTATGTTATGCAGCTGTATACAGTGTGTCCCAAGGACAATTTCAGGTATAATTTCCATATTTTGAAAAAAAATTGTGCCTGGCGGTGAAGCGAAAATCATGTTCTTTCAACTAATATCTTTTATATGTCAAAATGTAACTGAGAAAAATATTACCAAGGATGAGAAATTCTGACTACACAAAATTTCAGAAAGATCTTCTTTGAATAAACAGTCATTTTTGAGGTTCAACATAGCATTTATTCATTAATTCATGGAAGAAAACGCTGAAAGGTATTTTGAATGAATATTCAACAAATATGTATAACAATATTCTAATAATCTTCTGTGAATTTCATTGTGCGAATATTCTTTCAACTTTTTGTATGTATCAAATCATTATTGTGAATTTATGAACATTTTAAAGAGGTAATCCAATCATCAACGATCTAAATGATGAACAAAAATATGATATGGATAATAAATACTTCGAACACAATTATCTATGATATACATACCTTGAAAAACTGAAAATTATTACAATATTCAATGTTTTGATGCTGCACAAGTCAAACGGTATAAAGTAATACTAATTATCAACTGGTCACTTCCTTTCTCTTCGTTGAACTCAGTCTAATGAGGGTTGGGCGACCAAAGATATATTTTATAGTACGTAAACAGCCTATTATCTAAAAATTTGGTAATCGCATTATTCACTGAGTACCACCTATCAATTTGAATACTGGAATTACACAACGCTGAATACAAAACCGTAATGGTTATTGTGAAGTTTTTACTTATCTGAGTATATCACAAACGATTGAAAAAGATCTTGTTTCTAAGTCTTATTCATTTCGCAAATTTTGAGTTCGCCTTGAGTTTACCTTCGTATCGTAGTAATTTCACCCATAGTATTTTACGATTTGTGACAAGTTGTGCATACAGTTAGTTTAATATTTATGAACAGTTTGGCTAAACAAAAACAGACAGCTTATTTTTTGCGAATATCTCAAAAACTTTTGCAGATATTCAAAATTGAAAGAAGTGCAGGAATTCAAAGGAAAGTTATACTTTCCGAAACTGTAGAATCAATATTTATCTCTAGTGTGAAGGCAGCAATGGGTTTCAGCCGCGAATTAATACATTTTCATACTATACCATTTCAATGAATAAAGTAATCTGCAGAAATTTGAGTACAACAAAAACCGAAATTTTCGCATAGGATGTGTGCCTCCATGAAAATAAGAAAGATCAGATGGAATTGCCACAAAGTAAGCACTAGCAAAACAGAAAAGACATGATATTATTCAGAAAATATCGAAATTTTGATTAGGTTTCCAATCGACATTTTCTATGAAAATGAAGATAAAATTGATCAAGGAAATTAGAAAACCTGTACTAGTAGTCAAAGATTTGGGAGAATGGTAATAGTTTGGAAGGGTTGAACTATATCTGTTGAAATTCACAACTCATGAAAAATTGAGTAAACTTTCTTTCACAACTCTTTCAAAAAGTCTATTCAGTCATAATTTTGATACTGAAAAACTATATGGCTACATACAGAACAACAGAGAATCTGCTCAAGTGTAATAGAGGGTTAACTGAGAAGTTCACCACAAAAAGTTACCATGAAAAGTTACAGTCAATTAACAGTCAATCAACTCATGAGTTAATTAGCTGTGAGGAGAGATCTGGAACTACGATAGTGAAAAGTATACTTTAGAGCTCACGAATCTGCACAAAAAGTCTACGGGTGATCTAGCGAGCCTCTTTTGCATAATTGTCTTCTAGCCACACTCGAACCAGCTTGTTGTAATGATGTTACATCAGTTGCAAACTCATTTGGATTTTCAATCATCCAAACCAGGAGACAGACAGACTTCCTTTGGAATGGCTAGCTAAGGTCACCTGATGACACCTTTAGTTTTTATCGAGGGATTACCAGAAATATGAAGCGTATATAATACAATTGTAGTTTTTTCCAGAACCAGCGGATTGAATTAGAGGTGCTTGTAACGAAATGACCCCAGAAATATTTCACAATATGAGAAATAAATGTAAATGTTTCGAAAAATTATTGGAATGAGCCAAACTGAGTTCTGAAGAAATTTCCTATTGAGATTATGACATTAATCAATTGTTTGCAGATTTTAAAAACGAAAACAAAGGTGATAATCACTCAGAAACATTTGGTCCAATTTCTGAAAGTAAACTAGTGCTGGTTAGAGAATTGAAGAACCTACCACACTGTTATTTTTTTGTTTGTTAAAAGAAATATACATGATTTCGACTGAGGCGTTTTGGAAACCAAAATGTTGACCTTCTGAAGAGAGCTTATGGAAATTTCACTTTTTCCATTGATTATTTGATTTGCGGGCTGTGTGAACTGTTGATAAAACTCCATTCTCTATAAGAAGAAGGCGTTGAATTGCCTTAAATCATTTCAATGAATTTACTCATATAATTATACGTTTTATATACGAATACTAATTCTGTTTTCGGAATCAAATTTAGTAGGATGAGCTGAATTTGCTAAGTTTCAGTAATGAGGTGTAGTAATTTCAATATTGTAGCCATTGATGATAACTGCAAGTTGTTTTGGTAATTTGAAATTTTCTTCAGAATTATCATGGAAAACGAAAATATTTAAGAGTCTGTGAACAATACACTAAATGTGACTTACTTTATGTTGGAATGAATATTTAGAAGGACTGTGGTGACATTTTCAGCATATTATATGGAATTAAAGAGCACAAATGAAAGAACTTGGGTGCCATTTACATCATGAACATCAATTGTTCACATAACCGATCAAGTTCACCACGAATTATATGGAATTAAAGAGCATAAATGAAAGAACTTGGGTGCCATTTACATCATGAAAATCAATTGCGCACATAACCGATCAAATTCACCACGAATTTACATTCGTGGTGAACTTGAACGAAGGTCACATAGAATTGATAAATTCTACCAAGACGGATGGAAATAGCATGATGTAATCATTTGGAGTCCTTCCAATGGAAAATATTTTGACGAAAATATTTGACTAACGGCACACTTGATTCTTCATGAAATGAAGAGAACCAACGTACTTTGGCAATCCATTCAAGGAGGAACCAAGCGCACACCAATTTTTACATTTGGAAACGATTCTTGTTCCATCTATCAACATCTGTACAATCTCATTTGTCGCGTCGGAAGAAGTTGGCAAAATAATGTGTTTAAATACCAGAGATTCAATGCATATTCAACACAATAAATTCTTCAATTCAATTGGTTCAATCAATATTTCACTTACATATTTGGTATTCGATTCTTTAATGAATACATCAAGCAAAAATTGGATTAAAAGACGTTTCGCTCCTGACCAGGAGCATTCTCAATTTTTTTTTCTATATTATATTCATAATCTGAACAATTTTTTTGGTGACATTCATCGTTTTCGAAATAGAGGTCAATATTGGAACATACCTGAAATTCGAGAATCATGGTGTTTTTCTCTTCTATGAACATGTTTTTGGTGGTGGCTATCATTAAATATCATGTCTAGTTTAAATATGGATGGATGTTTTCTGTGATAATGGAAATGGAAATCATTCTTTTAGGAGAGAAATCGTTTCTAGCATGCCTGTATTATTGTTTTTCGGTGATGTAGTGTAAAACAACTCCGATGGAGGTTAGGGGTAATAGGTGAAATTATATTAATTTAAATTGAAGTTCGTTAAGATGAATGAATAAGTATTATTCCGATCATTCACAATTTGACTTCAATTTGAGAGCCACCGGTACACAGCTGTTTCAACTTGTTGGGCATCATCAGTATTGGGCAGGCGGTTCTCGATTGAAGACAAACTGTGAAAAACCTTTTTTTTTAAATTTCCATTTGATTATTTTGTAGCAGCTCGACTACATGAATCTTTCTTGATATTATATCACATCTGGAAACATGATAATTTTTTTTTCGATGGCATTCCATGATAATTTACTAAATTTTCGATAACGCAAGTGGTTCCACTTGTGTGTTGCTTGCCTTTGCATATTCGATATTGATGATGCCCAAATGCCTAAACAGCTTTCTACCGGTAGCTCTTAGTTGAAATCAAGTTTATTTTTCATTTCTTTTTCATTTTCATGATCACCGTTTTTTTCTTAAAATATCGCAGATTCTAAATTTATGAAACCTAGAAATTTTCCACGCATTCTTTCCTATCCATTCAAGTGACTGTTTCATCTTTGTATGTTCTTGTAAAAATAATGTCCTTAGTATCCGATTTAGTTTTGATTGAAATTGTAAATTTCAATTACTAATTCAAATGATTGGTTCAAACTCCCATATATTTGAGAAAAATTTTGTTTAAGTCAGAAATAGCGTCTATAGAGAAAGTTTCAGTTTAACAAGATGGTGTTGTTATCAGAAAATTCAACATACCTACTAGAAATTATGAAAAAAAAAGAAAAAGTCGAAGTTCATCTGGAAAGTTGAGGTCCTGTTGGACATTATTGAAATAATAAATATGTGAAATGGAAAACATCAAATATAATTTTCAATTGAGTTACTAAAGATTTTATTGAGTTCATGATTTCATTAAATTTTAATAATTCACATATTCATAGATTTGGGATCTTGTAACCTTTCTACTCAAACAACGGACGTGCATACCTCTATCATTCAACAAGTCGTCAACCACATTTACACAAATCTTTTCTAGAACTTTTCTCAGAACTCTTATTTATTGGTTCAAATTCTTCATCTCCCAAACAATACATTCAAAGAGTAAATTACAAAAATTAAAAAAAAATATTTTTTTAGGACAACACACAAGCACTACAGGAAAATCCTTAAGGCGCTCTTAGAGCGGTACCTATGCGAAAGTAGTCTCTCATATTGGAATTAAATCGATTTGGAAAAACGTTCTCAGGAAGTTTATTCCTCATAAACGCCGTTCTCCAAATACTTTCCTTCGATGTTCCAGACTATCAAAGTTGCAAGTGATGTTCGCGTCTCCAATCAGGCGGATAGCTCTTTTCTGGATAGAATCCGAATAGTTTTAGTGATGACGCCTGAGTAAAAAAACAACAAATGGAAAACGAAGACTTATGAAGGTGATTACTATTATCAATTTTGTTTTCACTAGCTTACGTTTTTCCTAACAGAACACATACACAACTGCCAATATCTGAATGAAATCACTGACTGTATGTCTGACTGCATGATAAATATATCGTTGAATTGAACTGAGCTCTGATGAAGCATGGTCACGAAAAAAATGTAACCAGTTTTTTTTGTAGATCCGAATAACTCAATATGAATAACGGTAACTGTTTTGCAGTATACGAACTGAATATTTCTATTGGGAGTGGATAACTTTGGTAGAAAATGAAAACTTTATATTTATAATTTTTAATAGGCTGAACCAATATTCTAAATGGATAATGAATTCAATATGTATATTTTCCCAAGAGAAGTTTTCAAATAATGTTTCAAAATATGAAATTCTCACCTTACATCACACCATTGACTACACCTTTAGTCCTTATATAAAAGTTTCGAGGAAACTAATGAAGATGATAAATATTTTTTACCATATTTTCCATACATGCGATAGAAATTTTGTTTTCAATTTGTAGTACTTTACTTTACTATAGTCACCAATAAAAATCTTTTCTATTCTATACTATTTCGACATTTTCCATTTTTCAACATACCTGCAACTTCAGTTACTCACAAAAACTATACACAAGATTGAAATCAGAATCAAAATCGTGTAACTCATTATCATGAACATAATATAGCCTCGCTATTCCATATTCTCAGTTCAAGGCGAGGGCCAACAAGTCCAAAACACGTGTATGCGATTGTCTCTAAACCCGACTGCTTTATCATTTGATTATCTCTTGTTTATTTAGAAGGATACTCTTTGAATGTATTGAATTGAACTATATAGGGTTTTCCAAAAGTAACGCGTACCTATATTCTATAAATTCATTAACAACCACATTTCATAAAAATGCTCGGGCATGTTGATTTTTGTCAATGAATCGTTATTTGCGCATGCAATTTTCAAATCTTCATTTCTCCACCCTCAATGGGTGACAACACTTACTCCAATAATTTACCAATCAAACTGTTCTTAGTAGATTCAAATATTTTTCATACAACAAAAAATGTTGAAATCAGCACGAAAATGTTTTCAAATGAGAGTGCTAATATTCGACTGCGTGTTTTAAAACTGCCTTAGTAATGTCGTAGAAACAATTGCAAAATACTTAGTACTCACGCCAAACACAATTTAGTGTATTTGGCCTGTTTTTTTTCATGATTCTGAACAAAACTAAAAAATCAGATCTACTGAAAGCTAGGCATCAAAATTATATTAATGATTGGATTTGGAAACAACAATCAGATATATGAAGAAGTTCATATTATATTTATCGAAACTCTTTCCAAATCTCCCTCCAATATTACAAACCAAAGTGTAAAAGGTAGTGAACCTAGGATTGGACGTCAACTTGCATTAAATGAAAATGAATAATTACATTTTATGTGTCAGCGTGAAGTTTCTCATATCGATAAGTCACAAAAAGTATCGAGATATCTTGAGCATACATTTTATCCGTATGAAATGAAGTTGGTACAATAATTGTCCTATGACGATTGCATGGAATTCTCCAATGTAAATTCGGATTGAATTAGACATATTGTCGTTCCTGATGAAGATATATTTCATTTGAATTTTACTGTATACTAGTAGTAGGCCTTACTTTCTCAGTGAAATGATGGTGAACTGGGTATTGTTTTCTAATACAGATAATTATGATTATGATTATGATATATGATCACGAGTATATGAGCTGACTTGTGGCTCTTGTCCAAAACTGTATAGTGGCCAAACAGGGAGAGAATTTTCCCAAAAAATTAAAGAGAATAGAAGTAGGTTGATAAATGGAAAGACCAATTCCACATTTGCAAACCACCTTTCAGCAGAAGGACATGAGTTCAATCATGAATAGGATGTATGTATTACATTCAGAAGAGAAAAGTTTGAAATTCAATCTTCTAGAATATTTAGAAATCAATAGATTCAGGAATTCGGGTAATTTACTGAATGATCAATTAGAATTGAATAAACCTCCATTACTGAATATGGGACATAAGCTCAGGTAATTAAATTCATTATAAACTTAGGTAAAAACCAGGTACAACATGTAGGTACTTCAAATTGTAGAATAAGGTATATATAGCAATGAATGCGTAGAATTTGCTACTGAAGACACGCCCGAAGAAGCCACTGTATGGCGAAACACGTGTTGCGTTTTTGTAAAATTGTTAAGTGAAAATCTCAGAATGAAGTGTTTTTAGAATACGTAAATTATGATACATCGAATCATAGAATTTGGTTACAACAGAATGATGTTTATTCATACTTGTTTTCACTGCCTAAAATATTACCTCTATTTCATCACATCAGTACTGGAAAAGGAACAAGTTTGCCATTATTAATAGTTCGTCATATGTCATTGATGACAATGGATAAATCGAAAACAAAAAAAATGTGTCCATTGAATATTTGTTACGTTTCGGTAATGAAAATCTGATTTATCAAAGTCTCAATTCATCAAATGTAAGTTTTATATTCCCGGAAAATAAATCTTTTTTGTAGATTGTGATGAAACGAGCATTGCATATTTGAAATATTGGTTTCGAACTCCATCAACAAATTGAAAATGTATAAAATCTGTTTTTATGTAAACCCGCTGTCGCATCCCTATGAACGATAACTCTCAGAAGTCGAAACTTGTGCGAGCTATGGAGTAACGAGCTCTTACCTTTTAACGTGTGATTCCTAACACAGGTTGGACGATAGCAAGTGAAAATCGATCGTTCAACCAGGGGCTTGAACCACCGTCCAACACGGCGGTCGATTTGAGTGAGTGAACAAAGCACCCACGTCGAACCGACCGGCTACCGACCGACCTAATGTTACTTCATTACAATTGATGATAGTGCAAAAGTCACTCTTACAGCCAATTCTATAATTATTGTCAATGATGAAACAAATACGCATCTCTCATTCGTATATTCGGAGTCCCTGTACGCCACCTAATTTACGAACTTATTAATAGCAGTAATCATTGTTTAACACTGGAATAGATATGCATATCATATTGTGTATGAGATACTTACCTAAAATAATTTTTCCGCAACACTGATGCTTTCTCAATACAAAGGAGTGGTCTCAGAATATTTCCAATCACTAACTGATCGTCAACAAATCCAAAGCAAACGCGGAAAGTGATACTCACATCGCACTATCTACTAAAACACTGTTCACTTTTGGGTTCACTTGACATTATTGAAATAATCACTTGTTCGTAAATTGATGCTGCTGTTGTTTTTTTTTGAAGGAATTGAGGAAAAACTTTGTGGTTTCTTCCATCTTACTATATGGAGGGATTAATAAACGGGGTAATCGTACGCGTACTCCTAAGCACGCACATGTACCTAACTGATTTTCATGAATTGAATAATGTGACTCGAAAGACTTCCTATTTTTAGATATAGAGCTGGTACGCTTACAGTTGATTCTCCTGTCACAAATTTCGTGATTAGTCTACAGTTTAAGGAAACTTTAGTCTCATTACTCCGAATTGGGATACGCTTGTGGGAAAGCTCAACGGATTTTTGATGACATGTAATGGATATGGGAAAGTTTGAAACCTATTCATTTCTTCAAGAAGATGCACAAGTACTTCAACAATATAGAACAAATAAAAAAAAATAGAATAGTCAAAATATTAATTATATTAAGCAATTGAATATGAAATGGAAGTACAGTAAAACGAACAAAATTATTCAAGATATAAAATGAAAATGATAATAGAGTAGAAAAATAAAATAATGAAAATGCAATTATATAAAAATTAAAAATCGAAAAAGATCTCAAATCAAGTTACTCCACGACGTTTCGATTGTTAGTATCCACAATCGTCTTCGGATGATGACTGTGTGATACCTAGCGAAAGCAATGTATGGTAATATATATTCTAACTTGGGAAAAGAGAGATTTCTTCAAATCAGAAATTTTTTAAATGCCGGATCTGTTTCTCATACAATGTAACATTATGGCAAGACTAAGAGAGTGTTTATACAGCGTGACTCAAGGTCGATGGTAAGTTAGACGTTTCTAGAAAACGCAAAGCATCATTTTTCAGAAAATTTCACCTCTCACATTTCCTTACCTGTTCTATCGAACTAAAATATTTTCAGCATTGCGGCGTTGCTACTTCTATCAAAAAGTCCTAGCAATTATATTGTTTTAAATGGAAAACCGCGTATATTAATACATTTTTGGAATTGCTTTAGTATTTTAATACTTTTTTGTTGATAATGTCCTATACCTATCTCTATCTGTTTTCGAGATAAAAAATAAATTGTGCTAAATATGGTCCAAAACATAGCCTTAATTGAAATTAAGTACATCAGTACTCTCAATTCATGAAGAGTTGATATTTTGATGATAGTTTGGACAAACTCAAAATATTCAAATAACACCAAGAAATCGACTCCATATCATACAGGGCGTGCTAAAATTACTATTATTTCCATTGTGCATAAAAGTAGTCGAAAGTTTATTTTTCAAATGAAACCCCCTGTAAATTACTCGATAAATTGAAAGATAGTGAAAAATGCTTCAAGATGAAATACATGTCTCTATACCTAAATCGTCAAGTTTTCTCACTATAGCCGTTTTTGTGGAAAAATAGTTATTCACGTGTTGAAAGTGACATTTTATTTTGTGAGTGGGGATTATTGCAAAACGAGGGTCAGCAAGTGGAGCAAACTCACGAGCAAAATAAAATCACTTTTAACAAATGTATCATACAAATTTTTTTGTACAACGTTACTACTGATAATAAAAAAAATTATAGGGTCCATGGGATTTGAACACACGATCTTTGGATTACAAGGCATATGTTACAACTACATACGNTTGACGATTTAGGTATAGGGACATGACGCATTTTTCACCATCTTTCAATTTACCGAGTAATATACTAAGAGGCCATTGTGAGTCCACATTACCGAGCACAAAAAAACATACAGCGAGAAAAAAACAGCAAATCGGGAATAGCAGAGCATGTTTGGGCTCCTCAACATAACATCAAGTGGTCCCAAGCTGAAATCATTCACAGGAAGGAACACTGATTTGAGAGGAAGTTCAAAGAAGCTGCATGCATGTTGTCCAACGATACATTCAGCCAAGCTAGCGTAGAGATAGGCAACAAATGGAAACCTGTAATCAAGCGGAAAAGTCAACTTCTGAGAAGCAATCAACTTCTGCTAAACCGGCTAATTTTCATTCTGTTTTATTTCTTTCTACTCTGTAGTGATTTGCATTCCGTATCTTGATTATTTTATTCGGTTTATTGTATTTTCATTTCACGTTTTATTTCTCAATATAATTGATATTCTAGCTATTCATTCTGATATTTTATTCGTTTTTTCATAGATTTCGAATCGTTGAATCATATTAGATAAAAGTAAAGAGTCCCTGAATGCTTTTGTTAATTCTTTCTGCAACTTCAATTTGCTGAGGGTTGTAGATGATTGCTGTTTGATGTATAATTATTTGGGATATCAGATAAGTGCTGAACAAACGTTCGACAAACTTTCACTATTTTTCGGGTTTGAAAGCCGTCGCTTTTTGAAATTTGTTCCTGACGTTTAGCTGGCGCAAGTGGCTAGTTTCTCAAGAGGTTTATACATTCTGAGTTCATATCCGATGACTGGATAATACGGCCTCGTAAAGCGTATTTATGTTGACTTAGGTGATTGGGTGTCCTGATATCTGTACCTGGATTAGGTAAATTGCATAAAGCGTGTTTATGTTGATTCAGATAGTCTGGTTGATAATAACTGTACCTGAATCAGGTATATCTGTTTAAAAAATATGTTTTTCCGTTAACCAGTTGTCGCACCCCTACGAACGACAACCCTCAGAAGTCGAATCTTGTGCGGGCTAAGGATTAACGAGGTCTTACCTTTTAACGTGTGATTCCTAACACGGGTTGGACGATAGCAAGTGAAGATCGATCGTTCAGACTAGGGCTTGAACCACCGACCAACACGGCAGTCAATTCGAGTGAGTGAACAAATCACCCACGCCGAACCGCTTGGCTACCGACCGACCATTGTCATTGTCATTGTCAATAACATTCGTCGACCCTTTTCTACCTGTTGTCATGTTGTTTTTTATTCTTGAACTTCTTAGAATGGGATTCCATATGCGGTTGCACCAGGTTCGAAGGACTTCTTGGATAATTTTCCTTCTGTACATGGAATACACTGATAATACATTCAGAATCATTTTTGAAATTAACACCTATAGCTCAATAGTTTCATATTATAATAATAATGGATCAAATATCTATTTACTCGTCACAAATTATAACTGTTAGACATGATTGCAAGATCAAATGAATTTCATACTGTTTTAATTTAGTGTGACCTCATGAAAGCTTTCGATTGTGTCTCTCATGACCTCCTCCTCGAAAAACTGGAATTTCATGGGATAAGAGGTCCTGCACTTTCTTTTATTCGTTCATTTTTGACCGGTAGAAAACAATATGTATCTTCAAAGAGCAGCAAATTAGACATACAGGAAAATCCACATGGTGTGCCACAGGGATCTGTCTTGGTACCACTCTAATTCATCATATATATTAATGACCTTTTATTTTACATACACCTACCCTTATGATATGGTGTCATATGCGGAT
>NW_019292172.1:0-57811 GCF_000500325.1 Leptinotarsa decemlineata | reverse complement strand
TATATATTTTTACTTGTAGGTTATTTCACTATCATTTCATTTCAGGTTTATTGTTGCTTAATATAATTGTTATTTTCAACTATTCTTTTTTTAATTATTCTTTTTTACTTGTTTCAGGGATTTCAAATCATTTTATATAATAGACAATGGAAGTCCGAACTAGTGAAATTCATCCCATCGGGTTTTATTATCACCTTATCTTTCCAGAACTTCACAATAATGGCTTCCTCAATAACGAAGTGGGCCGAGAAAATGTTTCAAAGAGTGTATCGATTTTGTTCGTTCCATATCCGCGAAAGCCTACAATTTCATTAAATGTGATGCCGTCTATGGCGGTATTGTGTTTATTTGCAGAAACCAAATGTGTTCTTTTTTCAATTCGCCTCCTTCAATGCGACCTCCATTTTGCAACGTTGATTGAAGAATTAATGGAATATTCGGAAATCGATTTCGATTCCAAATCAGAAAGGTATACATACTTCCTTGAATAATGCATCACATCACGATAGACATTCAGTGTCAGAATGTAATATTGAAAGAATCAACTTCCATGGCTGGCACCGATATAATGGATCTTTCCCAGTGACCTACATCCGGGTTTACAAAAAACTCTGAGAGCTCAGTTCCCTTTTTAAAATTTTTCTTCTTTAAAAATTGAAGGTGAATTAAAGGATTCGGAATGTGTTTGTTTCATGTGTGTTCCCGCGAGTAGTAATGGAAGAGTTGTTCACTCTGGCAGAGCCCCGCATTACCAGAGGAAGGCTGATTACAATGAGGTTTCGCCCGGTTCCCCAAGAGGATTGTTCGTAACCGCATATCACCCTGCGGCCATTCAGCTGTCGGCACGATTCCTTACACCTTAGCTTAGGTAGGCTGGTCCACGGTCGCATGTTTTGCAAAGGCTTTTGGGGAGTTTTGGTTCCCCTCACTCTACTTATTTCTGCCACTGACCAGGAGTCCGGCGACCCCGTCCGTAAGGCCACATTGGCTTCCCGGATAGGGCTCCCAGTCCCATAGGTAGCCAATCCAGAAAAAACAAAAACCAATCCCGAGGCTGGACAGAAATTCGTACCTCAATATATGGCGGAGGCTGGGGATGAACAGAAATGTCCACCCCAGTTTACCGCTTGGAATGAGGCTGGACATGGCAGATCACCTCGTGATATAATACAAAGGCCAAGGAGAAAGAGAGCGAAGGAGGCAGGGGTGGCAGCAACTATGAGTGCACGCTCCTCCTCCCCCACTCCATCTCTTACAGCAAGGGCACTTCCTGCGGTGAGCGCCAAGAGCTTCGCCTTGAATAAAGGCTAGGAACCGGCTGCCCCTGCAGTTCACCAAGGTTCACGAAACAAAGTGTACAATGAAATCAAATGTCTAGTTTGATCACCTAAAACCATCTGCCCTTTTAAAAGAATCTGACTCATCAAGGAACTCTGCTAAAAATAGATTAGAATAATGTATAATAGTAGTAACTGCAGTAGACCGGTCAATAAATTCTTCCAGTTTCCTTGTAGGTGAGTCTTCTATAAATACCACAGATTTGGACATTTCGCAAGAGCTTCACATCTATAGTCCATATTCATTAATTTGATATGCGTGTCTGGATCATACTATATGTTATTAGAGGTACAGTTTTCAAAAATATAAGAATTTGTTTTGTGTTAAAGTTACCATAGAAGTTCAGCTTTGCACATTTTCCAAGAAGTACAATTCTATATTCTACTTTTTTTGTGGTATTAGGTAAATTCTCAATATAGGTTGTTGAAATAAATCAATAAAATAAAAAACAAAAACATAACGTATAGCTTCATCTTCATCGTCCCACAATGTTCTGGGATGTTGCAAACATTTCATATTATTCCAGAACATTCCACCACATTCTAGAATGTTCCGATATCTTCTGGAATGTTGTGGACTGCTCTCGAACACTCGAATATTCTGTACTATACCAGAAAATTGTAGATAGTAAACCTTTCAGCCATCTTCTTCTAGAGCATTAGGTAAAAAAAAGAAATCTTCCTAGCAGAGCTGATGTGACACTATGACAGAAAAAAAGTTAGGCATATATGTTTTGCTACGCGTGCGAAGCCAGTTTGGGTCGGTAGTAAATAATGATCTGAAACTAAAAAAAAATGTTATGTCGTTTTAGGGATATTATCCTTGAATTGAATTATTTCCAAAATGGTTGGGTTCTCTTAATTGGGTCAATTGCCGCAAGGTTTGTTCATTTTCCGAAAGGGAATCAGATAGAAAAGTTGTTAGACAAAGCACTCGAGATAGGCAAACCGTAAATACGTTTCGACTTAGTTTTATATCATCAGTATTTCATGGATTCAAATGTCGCCCACCTTTGCACTTGGCTACACCCTACTGATGCCCAATAACATTCATTTTTGATTTTTGTCATTGCATTCACTTTATTGTTTTTTTAATTCCTAAAATGTCTGATCGTTTTGTAACTATGTTTTCACTTCTACGAAAGATCATTGTCGTAAATAATGTTTATTATCTCTCATACCTTATATATCGTCATTAAAATTGACGCAATTGCTATTTCACCTTCAGTTATAATTATATGATCTCCATGATCCACTTCAGATAATAATTTTGGAGTTCTTCGAGTCGTACTTTACAATCTATACAGAGAATTTTTTTATCAAGAACATAGGCGCGAAATATTATGTTTATTGATGATATTTACTGAAGAAGTCATTCAATATTTTTCAATTCTGTTTGTAAAAAGTTCTTGAGATATATTTATTTCATTTCTCCTGTGTTACAGCCATTGAATTCTTCCCTAAGTATTCATCTCATCTTTCACCTTGCATTGAATTTTTGGGAAATTTAGGGTAATTTTTACAGGCTTTCTTATGAAAAATTGTAGAAGAACACTCGATTTTGAAAGTTCGGAGGAGAAACGCCTTATTTATATCACAATATATATAAAAAAATCAATTTGTAGAAATATTTCTTTAGGCTTGAAACGAGGCTCGGAATTATGATGAAGTTACCTTATTCAAGATCAGCTTTGGAAAAGTTACTTCGAGTACAATAACCTCTCTCTGTTCTTCAAATAGGTTACCAATATAGTGTAATTATCGGTAATCAATAGGTACATAAATAGATAAGTATACCTATGTGTCTAGTTGAAATTGATTTGTTCCAAGTAATACTCAATTCTCACGTTGACTATGAGATGAAAATATTTTATTGGTGGTCTGCTTCAAGATCGTCATATAATTCGATTTCTGTTTCAAAACTATCATTCTCATTTACTTTAATCTATTTTAGACCAGGGAAAATCAAAATTTAAAAAAATTCGTTTTCGACTCTGTACTTGGTCCTTAAGATAGTGTGTTGTACAGTGTTGTTAAATTTGCAATTGACATTTCTGTTCGAAAAGTTGAGAAAATCTTCCTCCTAAATCCTACTTTATGAATTTTGATTTCAGTTGAAAAATAATCTATTTTAATTTTTTTTCTATTCCAAAAATGAAATCGGCACGAATATTGAAAAAAAAATTCTTGGAGTTAATTCGATGCTTCAGCCTCAAAGAAGCGGTTCAGCAGAAGGTGTTGTGACGTCACCAGATATATCGCCATTAGTTTCAGACGACACTGTGTAAGCGGGTTGAAATTTCAGTTATTTTTTGTTTTTTGTATATAGCTGCCTATGTTGTGGAAGTAGGTACTGAGGATAAAAAAATTCCCAAAAAATATTGGGTAGTCTCAATTATGAGTTCATAGTGATGTCTTGTATACTTGTTTTTATGTGTCATCGAGTAATATTAGGGTTACATACTCAACAATGTATTATGTTCATGTATGTATGTGTATATACTCTATTTTGTCAACCTAACCTGTAAACTAGTACTTAAGGAGTAACTTTTTTTGTAGTAAGTGTGTGGGTTCTACACCTCACCAGACACGTCCAATCCATTGTATAATAGGAAAACGGATTTAATAAAATTTGATATGATTTGATTTGATGGTTACCTGTTGTATATAAATATTAGTTTAAGAAGCAACTTGTAGTATTCAAATCACTGTTGATAAAGCTACTGTGCTAGCGAAACATGTCGTGATATATTTATCAAATAAAGTTTGTGGAGATCAAATCGTGAGGTGTAGTTTATGAAATTATTTAGTACCTACTTATTCAACGCGAAATGCACCAAACACATTGTTTGTAACTTATGCCAAAAATAGAAAAGTTAACTAAGCTCTGCAAATACCTATGTAACGAAAGGTATTCATTGAATCAACTTATTTTTGTTGAGAGGATTATTTTCATGTAAATACATCACATTTATTTTAAAGTTATAATCTATTGAATGCATTTATACCTATTAATGAACAGGGAGAAACCCTGAACATACCAATAATCTCAATTATGCTTTGCCAGTTCAGACGCTGTACCGGCAATCGCACATATCTCGTGACGTCACAGTAGCTTTCGACAAATACGCAGTCCAAAGTCGCGTGTATTGATAAGGGTGAATGCTATCGGTAAATGCTTTTGCCATTGTATTCTGCACATTCACTAACAAAATATATAAGAAATGCACAAAACTAGATTCGACTGAACGACCCTATTTTGATGTCGTTCAAAAAATAAATCCAATCAAATAAGTGTGGATTGTAATTGAATTGGATGAGAAAGAATCCAATTATTTGTATGTTCAATATCAACTCAGGAATTTACAGGGTGTCAATATTTAAACTTTCCTCTCTCAATATCTCTTTACTAGAAAAAATGTGATACGTCGATTTGATTTTCAAAGTGTTAAGAAAATTTTCAGACTGTGTTATTCATTCCCCCGCGAAGGGGCTACTATTACATCTCAAATAGAAATGTAGAGGAGTAATTTTTATTGAAAAAGAAGAAATTTTATGGCTTTTACTTCTCAGTCAAGAACAAAACTATAATGATATTTGGGTGTCCAACAGAAACGGAACTGTACTCTTATAACAAAAGGTATTCCATACAGTTTATTATCATCGTCATCAAGGAAGAGCTACAAAATTATTATATGTGATGAAAACAAAGTTATAGGAGGCATATTTTACTGCCAGTGAGGTTAGCCGTGTTCAGATTGTTATTTATTAACCATCACAAGACAAAGAAGATAAAAATATGGCCACAAATTGAAACTGTTAATATTGTACATGAGATGTGAACTCAAAACATCAATGAATACACAAAATTAAAAACATTCAACAGGTATACAAAACATTTGTACTATGAATATTGAAATTTGACAGAGATCTGTAAGACGGAATAAGAAAAATATTCAATTACAATTGGCGTCTAATCTAAGTGAAAGTGTGAAATACGAAATTTTGGAATACGTTTTGTTATAAGAGGATAATTCCGTTTCTGCTGCACACCCAAATAACATCATTGTTTAGATAGCACACAAAAAAAGGCGGAATTTATTATGTATGAACTTACATTAAAATATGTTTCCATTAGGGTCCTCTTCAAAATCATCCTTGATGGCTCATGCAATGGGCTAAGTCTGACCCTGTTCTCATGATTATTAATGGTCGGTGAATACGAGATGAATAACAAACAATTTGTTTCATTATAATTAAGATCTTTTTTGAATGACGTAATAGTTTTCCAGTAAATCTATTATTTGAATGATAGTTTAATCATCAAAACCGAATGTTTCATGATTCTCGCATTCATAACGAAATTCTGGAAAGAAGCATGTCGGATGAGAAATACATTCACTAAATCGTATGCAGCGTTACGGGGTAACGCAAAAAATTCATATCACGAGCTACAACCTCGGCAAGAACTTTTTACCAATTTACAGTTTGGCAAGCTACCAATAAATTATGTGAAGATATCAGTAGAACACGTCAGTTACGCTGCATTTTTTCTAATTTTTCTTGAGGTTGCGACATGGTTTCACTTCGAAAATCTAAACTAATTATTACAGTTCAAAAATAATCAAATTAGTGGCTACATGAAGTTCGGTATTGAAATTTGAAAATTATTCTTGTTGACAAAAATGTTGGTACGAAAATTTGTTTTATAATAAGATAGATTCGTGTTTCGAAACAGATTGGAAATACGGAAGTTTATATTGAATTGAAACACTTCCCACTTTTAATATCCTTCCAAAGAATATGAAAACTCGGAGAAACCCGTCAAATGTATTTAAAGGGAATAGATAAAACCTTCGCAGTTCCTACGAGTGGCAGATGTTAGTCTCAGAATAATAAATGGGTAGGGGGGTTAGCAGTACACCATTTTGAAGGTCTTTTAATTCTCTTCCCAGGATCTTTTTGTCCAACATCTTCTGAAAAGCCATCTTGAAAAATTCAAGAAGTTTTAAAACTTGCTTAGAAAAATTATTGTACCGAGTTTTTTTGTAAAAATGGTTATAGAGCAGGAAGCGATGCAATGTTAAAGCCGTAGTTGAATATTGTAACTTAGCTATTGATGAATCATTTTGTATTATTTACTCATTTAATTATTGTAAAATCAAAAGAACAGTGAAAACACGAAACAGTTGAAGGACGCGAAGGTTTCCGTTCCCAATCTACATACCTTCTCTGCAGGCTGGTTTTTCTATTTGTTACAAGGTCTGAAAAACTAGACAAGTTTCAAACCGCCCCGTGTACAACAAACCGTACCGTGTATAATTATTTTTGTCTGAAAAGCGTTAAAGTAAGAGTAAATTCATTAGTGAAGTCAATCACTGGTTCATTGGAAATCATAAATATTTTATCGGATAATTTCTCAAACTTGTATCTGAATAAATAAATTGAACAAAAATAAATAGATCTCATGTATCAGTACCTGTTTTTCACATAATCAATTCTGAACAGATTACATAACCAAACGGGAACTATTTTTAGATAGGTATAATCTTGGAATTTATTTTACAAAAATGGGTCTCTTTTGGACTAGAGGTTTTAAAACTAGATTATAAAATACTAACTATACTCGTAAACTTAACAATAAATAATATTCATATTATTTATTTCGCAATCCGAATCCCACGAGAAGAACAAACAAATTAATGTATGTAATTGAGGTAGGTATTTGAACAAGTTATCATATTTTACAGCGTTCCATAACTTTATGAATTTATAGGTAATCGCCTTTGACGTGATAGATCACTCGTTGAAGAGCGTAAGAAGATATCAAACAACGTCAACATAGTTGATAAAACCTGAATCAAACTTATATCAACCGCTCACTCGACTTGCGTTGTTCACGCTGTAACGTTGCATACTGTTTAGTTTACTGTTATCGACCGAACCGAACTTCGTCGATTCCTAAGACCTGAGACGTGTTTCGTTGGCTTCGGCATCGCGCTTCCAGTGTACTCTCCGCGGTGTTGATTTCTTGTTCTGTGTTTTCCGTAGTCCGTAGTCTGTTTTGTTTTGAAATTTGACAGTTTTCTACATCGTACCCATTAACTAATTCAGTTCAAATTTGTATGTTGTTGTTACAATAGTGCTTCAATGTTTTTATCGTAATTATTTTAAAATGTGTTCGGAGGTTATCACGCACTGTTAGAATTTTGATTTCATTTAAAAAAAGGTAAGAATTCTAATAAAATAAAGTGTAAATATGTGCTCAATTTAAGTGAACCTAGTTTTGAATATTGATAAATTGAAACATGATCGATCATTAGATATTCAACAGGACTCAGTTTTAAACAGCAACAAATTGTAACATGATCGATCATTAGATAAATAATTACTGTAACCCGATGAGTCATATGATATGTGTTGAATAACTAGTTATTAAATTCAAGGCGGAGTTCAAATACCATTCCTAACCTCACTGTTTCACCACTTTTGAAAATTCATATTACAAAATGAAAAACACTATTTGTATTTGTTTTCTTGATTTTTTCACACTGTCGTGAAAATAATCTCATTGCTTACTGAATTGTTCATTTCTCACGCTCGGTGGTTTCGAAATTCTAAAAATAAGTATGTTTGTTTTTCTCCTGATTAATAATGTTGATTTCGTACTAGTCAACACCATATACTTTATAATTTTGATACATTTTAGAGGAAAGAGGAGTCGATATTTTGAGCCACTTCGAATAGGTATTTGAAATTTAATCAATTACTCTGTAATGTATATGTGTAAGGGCTGAACGATCGAGGCCTCGTTAGTCCTTAGTTCGCAAAAGTTTCGAATTCTGAGGGTTGTCGTTCGTAGGGGTGCGACAGCTGGCTAGCGGAAAAACATATTTAAAGCATATTTTGATGAATTGTACACTCATCAGAGTCATCAGAACAACTTGCGAATTAACACAAAATTAATCTAGATTCCTCAGCAAATTACTGAAACGAGAACTTCTGATTAAAGGGAATAAAATCCGGGCTGGTAGCCCGTTGACTAATGGAACCTGAGGTTCTAAACGTTTCGTCTGCTACTGCTACTTACATCATCAGTCAACTCGCGACTGCGTGAACGAAGGATATATTTCAAAGTCTCAGCAATGACCACGGCCTACCAGCCTGAATTTTGTTCTCTTTCATCATGACTCCGGCCGTGAAAACACACAAGTTCTCACATTGAGGACTTCTGGAAAATATTCCAAATGTAAATATTTTTTTGTGATCATAAGATTTTTCATTATTAATATTCCACCATCGCCATTTCTATTCGGAGATGTACCAATTATTTGTTGTATCAGATTTTACCTTGATATACTGAAGTGTTCTTCAGTGATTTTTAATATATGTTGAATGCTTCGAGAAAAATTTCGGATAATTTCTGAAACAGGTCCTTTGCTTTTCAGAAACTGTTTCGGAAAATGGCTTCGATAGACGGCCGTCCTGCACAATATGGAATTACCTTAAAACAGCTACGTGACCTTATGGAACATAGGGGTCCAGATGGAATAGCAAAAATTACAGAATATGGTGGGACACAAGAAATATGTAAAAAATTGTACACATCGCCCAGTGAAGGTGAGTCTTTTGTGACCATTCATTGATAATTAATATATTAATTGCTATCGAAAAATCAGTAGTGGAGTTTTTAATATTCGAAAGAAAAATCATCTTAGTCTTTCGAAATGTGTCTCTATATTTCTGTGTGAATAATTAAATATTTAGGAATAAGTTCTTTGCAGTAGATATATTGTTCAAAACCTTTACTAGTTTTCAAGATATCTTTTTTGCATTCAGGCTTATAAGACATGGTCGTTTGGAAGTGAAGGAACTTATCTTCTGCAATTAATTTTTTTTGTTGTTTCAAAATCTTGTGAAAAAGTTGATTAAATGAGTTTGGTTACTATATTATAGAAAGAGACCTACGTAGAAGTAAGTAAGACAACCTTCGGAAGTTTCAGAAAATTTAAAATTCCATCTATTCAATCTTTTCGAGTCAAGCAACGAAAACATATTTTCAATTCACCATATCCACTCCGAATTTTGCATAAAGTGAAATGAACCAGAAAATAAAATATATTATAGCCACAAATAGTTCACATCCGTAAAGAATTCTATTATCATTTTTTTGTTGGTCCTAATTTGTCAGCTGTTTTTCATATTAATCATTGGTTCCCAATACAATCAAAATTAAGTTGAAACTCGTATTTTTAAAAGATGAAAATTGAAAGATACTTAACCCGTTGTCCTAAAAATTTTCTTGAGACTTCTTACGATTGCCGTTCCTAGGGAGGGGAAAGCCGTGCAATTAGTGTAAAAAGAAAAAGTCAAATTTACATTTTTTTGCAAAAACACACATTTATAATACCAGATCAACTGAGTATCTCAAATAATTGGCAGTTGACAAGGTAATTACATTCAAAATCGTTAATTGATCCCTGTTGACCACCATGTATATGGTGTGGCTACCAAAATGTTTTCAAACACTATATATATTAGCATCACAACCAATATGATGTTCAAAGTGCATGTCAATCTATTCCATTGCATGCATTTTTCCGCGAAAGGTGAGTCTTACAGTAGACAAAGGATTTAGAAAGCTGAAATATTTGCTGTTAATCTTTGATAGTTATTTATGACTACTTAAAACTACATTTAAAAATAGATTTTGAATTGCATGATGTCAATGGATTCTGAAATGGGTTCAAGACTATCATGATATAATGTCCTGGTTTTCGTTAAAATGACAAATTCTTAAGTTACTCTTTTTCATTACACATATGTATTGTAACTGAATTATAAAAACTGTAACATTGACGCCTCAATTTTGAATCAACAGAAACAGTTTATTTTTGAATAGGTCGTATCGAATCATTAGGCTATAAAAATGAGAACCACGCAAATTTTGTCATAAAACCATTAAAGTTTTATGAATCAGAGCTATATAGTGTTATTGGGATTAGAGAACTGCCATAATTTTCATGGCTACTATCATTTAATCGTATTCCACAAAATGAGTGTGTCTATCTTTTATCAGCAGAACATATATAATTTGTAAGTTATATATTTTGTTGTATCACAGATCCTGTCAGATTACTGGAGATACAGTATATAATAAAAAAAAGTCAAGTGGTTACATAATCATAACATCACATTAAATTTGGGATAAAATTTGTCAACGTCACTGTAAAAATAATCCCTAGAGTTCAACATCAATTCATTTTGCATTAAATTGAGTATCAGATGAATATGTTCCGTGAAAATAAAAAAAAAACGAATATTTCATATATCATCTCATATTGATTTTTTTTTCATTGAAACGGAACACGAGTAATATCAACAATCTTCAGCTGCAATTGAGAATGAAATACGAGTACAGAACATTTAGAACAATCAGAAAAATTTGAAACCAAGTTTCTTTCAGTGTCGAATCATCTTAAACGCTTTTCATATAATACTTGGTAGCAAATTGTTTCGAAGCCAAAATGCATATATTTGAATCAGATAATAATACGGTTTTAATACGAGTACATGCGCGTCAGGAGTGCAATTCTAAAAATCATTCCTAAAAAAGATCGAACTAAGTACGTAATTTTTCGAATTGAATTTGAATCAATTCCATGGTAAATCTCATCCGGGCTCTAACTTACGAGTTTCACAATAGGAAGCTTGGATATGATGAATAAATAACGGATCAAATGCAAATTTCAAGAGAAAACGTGTCTCTTTTATTGGCGGAAGAATTAAGTAGTAAATATGAAATTGAATTTTTTTCAAATGCAAATTTGGATTGAAAAATCTACAATGAAATCATAACTAAATATAAAAAAATGATTCACCGCACCGAAACATTTATTTATTGTTATGAATTTTACTGGCCAAACTTCGATGCTATGGCTTGTCTGATCATTTGTGTGTATGGCCCTTCAGCTTCCTAAAAGAATGTTTCCTGCAAGGGGCGATCGATGGATATCTCTCGAATACTTTCACCATCAACGCTGGTGTTCCCCAGGGATCCGTAGTGTCTCCAACCCTCATTTTATTGTATATCAATGACTTATTGGAAAAAACCAAGAATCCAATATATTGCTTTGCTGACGACAGCACACTTGCCTCGTCATTCCATTTGGATTCCAGGACATCGGGGAGGTACATCTTCACCGGCAGCAGGAGGTTGCATATCTTAATGAGGATCTAGAAGTGATTTCGAATTGGGGTAAAAGTAACCAGGTTCAATTCAATGCCACAAAAACCCAGGCATCGGTTTTCTCTAAGAAGATAAATGTCTCCGAACCGGATTTAATAAAATCAGTTCAAACTACTCCCCTTTCTGCTTAGATATATTTCTTGGGGGTTAAAATGGACACCAATATGTCCTGCACAATCATGTCGCTGGAATGGCAAAGGCTGCTTCTCAAAAGTTTGGAACATTGTTCCGAACCATCTTTTGATGCTATAAAGTCCAGATCAGAACTTCTTTGGAGTATTGTTCTCATGAATGGAGCTCTGTCCCAAATAAACCCTTTAGTTGCTGGACTCCATCCAGAAAAGAGCCATCTGGATCTGGATTGGATACGCGAATATCTCGTGCAACCTTGATATCCTGGAACATCGAAGAAAGGTTGGAGATTTGTCTCTCTTCTATAGATACTTACACGGGAAGTGTTCAAGTGACTTGGCACATTTGATTCCACCAAGAGCGGTACATATCAAGAATACGCGACGGACTGTGGCTGCCCATCGTTTTGAGGTTCAACTCAATACATTTCGAACGTCACTGTTTGAGAACTCTTTCATTTAGAGAACTGCGTTTATGTGGAATAATCTTCCTGAGATCGTTTTTCCAAATGGATTTAATCTCCAGCCATTCAAATCAAATGTGAATCGCTAGTTCCGCACAGGCACCGCTCTGAGGGCGCCTTAAGGATTTTCATCTGGTTCTTGTGTTTTGTTCTTAAAAAAACTGAATGAGTAGTAAGGGTAAATGGCAAGCGAGATGATTTTTTGGTTTACAGAGGCAGTAAATGTGAAAGTTTATGAGAATGATGGATGTATGTATGTATAGCAAGCGCCAAACGTGATGGCGAGCGATCACGCAGGTATAGACTCTCCCAACTAAATTACTATTGGATCACGATAAGCCCCTTGCCGGCCAGGGTCGTACTTATAATTAGTTTTGATTAGGGTAGCAAATGGAACATGACTTCTTTGTAATTTCTTTCCATATGTTATTTAGTATTATAGGTAATAGTACAGTTAATTAAAATGTTATATAATGATACACTCTTGATGACTGGTTTTTTGTTTGGCGATGACATTTTTTCAGAAACAACAAAACTTATTCTGACAATGACAAACGCCAACAGCATTTAAAATGAGTTTGTGCGCATGGGGGTGGACTCGCCATCATGTTTGGTGCTTGCTGTATGTTTGTGGCTCCGTCACGCCTAAACGACTGAACGGATTTAGATGAAACTTTAAATAAATACAGTTTATACATTAGAATAACATATAGTCTACAGTTCACAAAGGTTTTGTGTAATTTTGGTCATAATATAACGATAAGTATTAAGTAAGTCGAAAAAATTCTTGCTACGTGGGAGTTATCTTTGCGTGCGCTGCCTATACCGTTAGAGTTACATGCAGATAATGTACCATGAGATTGTTTATCTTAAATAGTTCTAAATGAAAGTCCGCGATAGCATATATCTACCTCTTATGTGGTAGCCACTATATGCAAAATACTGAGCCATAAATACAATTAAATCGGATACCTTTTTTACAATGCACATTTTAGAATATCTGCCTATTTTTTATAAAAATTGATACAATTATTGTCGTTTTAAGTATTTCATATAGATTAAACTTTATTAATTAGTTTTTATTTAATAAAGATAAACTTTGTCTTTTACACTAAGTAATTTGGACGAATCGTTAAAAAGTTATCACGATAAGACTAACTTGACGCAACGCAGTAAGACATTACTCATCGCGTCTACTGTAAGACGTCGGGGGACGATGCGCGGGGGTAGAGGGGCGGTCTGAGCAATGAAGCGCCATCGCCGAGAACGCGGGCAGACGTCGTTGACGGTTGTGTTAGTTTATAAGCAACATAATCCGATTCTGGAAGCTATATTCATTACTTAGTGCAGTTGGCATATTACTAGCTATTACCTGCTCTCATATTTACATAGGTCGATGCTACTGAACCTAGGTTCTTGAAATATGCAGGTAGATTCTTTGTATAGCGTAAATGAGCATCAAGAAAGGGAATCAGGAATTTATACCCCTAATGAGGAAAGTTGGGGTACAATGATTGTATTGAAGTTTGGGGTTAATAAAATATATTGTAACTATTTGTTTAAAATGGTCTGTCACGAAACTTAATGTGACAAACTAGTTCAAAATAAAGAGATCCATACATCTCGTCATTCAATTAGTAAACATTGGGAGATGAGGGTTTCGTTGAAGTTTTTTGTCTTGTTAAAGAAACAATAAATAACTTTTACTATTTTTCAGCTGTACGAATCATGATTACCGGTTTGGTCAGTGGAAGACTGGATATAAAACACTAACCACAACCCTCCCAAATCCGAACCATCCTGAGACAATTGGCAATACCTCGTCATGAATACGGTGTCCTACATTGTCGAATGCCGCGCTAGCGAATGTCGTGTATTCAGTGCCGTCACTAGAAATATTTTGGGGGGAGAGGCTGAAACCTAATTACAACTTTTTCCCAACTTTAAATTATCAAATCAACACATATTTAAAATTAGGTTTTTTTTATTTTTGTATCACGTATTATGCTTTTTACGCACAACCCTCACACTTTGATGCTCATTGTTAATAAAGTTAATAAAAAATATCGTCATAAAAATACCAAGTACTGAAGGCAATGCAAAAACGATAAAAGGAAAGAATCAAGAATGGTTGAATCAGTTGAATCATTTATTTTACGAGAACAGGAGACGAGGTAACAGACTGCCGTTGTGATGAAGATAAATTACGTGATGATTGCACCCCCTCCCTCCACCACCACCCCTACGCAACTACACACATCACATTTCTCCACTTACTTGTGTACATACCCTCTGCTCTCCATGAATGACCACTTTTAACAAGTCTGGAAATTCAAGTAGCATTTGATTATCATTAATGTTTTTGTTTTTCCTGGCATTTTGTATACAACAATGATTTTCCCAACTTCCGTATTTTTTACCTACAGATTTCCAACTTTTAGTTATTTGCCAATTATTATTGGCGAGTTGAAGACTCCTCACCCCGTCGCGACGGCCCTGTGTCAGGTTTTTTGAAATTTTTCGACGAAATCACAAGTCAGATTCGTAGAGAAAAAAAACAATAATGTGTTGCTTGAAACACACAAACGTACGAACACACAACTCTCCAGTTCTCAAATTTGCAATTGCAGAGTTTATTCATGTCTGGTGATGGGAATGAAACGTGTCGATTGAATCATTTTCAGATTATGCATTTTTAGTTTTCGAATATATTCATCAACTGTTTGAAACTCGATAAGGTCACATTTTTCAACAATATTATGATGTATTTTCGATAATCTCTGATTTATATAGGAACTTGTTCTCAGTGAGGCTATTTCGAAAGGAAGGTTCTTATTTAGTCAAATTTGGATACACATTTCCTTCTCATTTCGTCATATTTTGAAAAATAAAAACTGTGACATACCTGTTCTCAAAGGGGTAATTTGATTTACATCCAGTAACACAATGGCGAGGCATGTTTAACCACTTAACTTTGACATTCTCTTAAAAAATCGGAGTGAATACCAAATGATTCGAAGTAAAATAAAGTAAAGTAAACTTCATTGACTACAAATGAATAAATTACACGAGTATGTGTAGTACACATGCAAAAATTATGGGCATTGCAATTTTATATTATTAGAAGCAATGGAGTAGTGAATTGTGGAGTTTATATATTCTTCTATTGAATAAAAGCAATGTTCAGTCAATGTTTTTTTATTTTTATCTTAAAAAGATACATGCCGAGCTTTGTCAGGCCTCCACTAAGTTTATTGTACAAATTCATGTTGAGAGAGTTGAGGAAATATATTTTCAGTCTGAACCTGTTTGGCCTCACCTGTCTATTATTTCGGGTGGGATAGTTGTGGAAGTCTGAGTTCAACTTTAGATTTCTTCTATTTCTGTGCAATTCAATAAGGGTTTGATGTATATAGATGCAAGGAAATGGCATTATTTGGTTTTTGATGAAAAGTGGTCTACAAGGTTGGTCGTAGCGCGCACCTTCGATTATTCTCAATGCCCTCTTTTGCAACTTGATTACTCTTTATGCCTGATTAGAATTTCCCCATAAAATAGTACCATAGCTTATATGCGAATGAAATTGAGAGTGGTATGTAGTCAATAGCACATCTTTGTCACAATATGTTTCAGTTTACGCAGCAAAAATAGTTGGCTAGACAGTTTATTGCAAAGATGGTTTATGTGACTATTCCACTTTAATTCATCATCGAGAGTTATCCCCAGGAGTTTAACTGTGGATCCATTCGAAAAATTTTTATTAGAGGAGAATATAATGTGCTGGGTTTTATCATTGTTCATTTTAAGTTTATTTGTCGTAAACCACAGTTCGGCTTTAGATGCAGTAGTCGTCATTTGTTCATTGAGTACAAATCGGCTATAGTGCGAATTTATTAACGAAATGTCACCAGCAAAAGCAACACACATGTCCGGAAGCAAATTATGAAATATATCATTGACATAAATGGTGAATAACAGTGGTCCAAGGACGGATCCCTGTAGCACGTGATGCGTAGGAGCCTGTAGCGAAGTGGTTCCGTTGACCGATACCACTTGTTGAAGGTTGGTCAAATAGGACCTTACCAGGTTAAGTGGGGTTTCCTTTACTCCATAGTGCTCGAGCTTTGCCAACAGCAGCTCGTGGGAGGCACTGTCAAACGCTTTAGATAAGTGACAGAGTGTGAGACCTGTTAACTCCCCAGTCTGAAGGCCCTAAACTATCTGCTCACTTCCTGGACTGGGGAGCAGTTTGTCCGAAATCCATATTGACTACAGTGAATTGTGTTGTATTTCCCAAAAAAAAAATATAACCGATTCTTTGGAATGATCTCAATAATTTTTCCTGGGATTAGTATTATATGGGTCTGTAGCTATTAGGAGGACATATGTCACCTCTTTTGAAAATGGGAACTACTTTGGATATTTAAAGGAATCATATAATAAACTTTATTAATTAGTTTTTATTTAATAAAGATAAACTTTGTCTTTTACACTAAGTAATTTGGACGAATNTCGTATTTTTGTTAAAATAATTTCAAAATGAATGTTGAGCCTAGTTTTGTTAAAGCTGACTCGCGACAACTTACCAAGAGTGGATTTTGAAATAATCGATGAATTTTACTTGAAAAATTTGCAATACTTTGGTACCGAAATGAAGAATGAAAAATTGAAACAGTAGGTGGTATATTTGGAATTTGACATTCATTTCAGACTTTGTCTTTTATCGAAGGACGGAAAGTTTTGATTTAATTTTTATTTTAGCTCGGCCAACTGAAGAAAACCATAGATCTCTTTAGAGTTTCGTTTTTTTGGAACACTGAAAAACATTTTGGTGGTAGTAATGGTAAAATTCAATCCAAAAATAACCTGAAAAAATATTATTCGGAATGTCAACTAATGTCACGGAATATGCAGCAAAATAGGCAGCCGCCGAGACCTACCTTTTACAAAAAAAACGTTCTTTAATTAGATAATTGTAACAGTTGTATTCACACCGAGTTGACAACAATAACAACAAAAATGGCGTCTGTCAAATTGGATCATCAGATTTGTGATTGGATACTAAAAACCAATACACTTGGCAACTCCGATCTAGACACGATCAATTTTATTGGTTAACAGACACGCGGCCAATTTAAATTCTTGCTTTTCGAATTGTTCTTTTTCCTGCAAATATAAAGAGATCTTGGGACCGATTAGGCTTGATAAGTATAATATACCCCTAACTCGATAAGTCTATAAGCAAACCAGTATCATTTTCCATAGCATGAAACAAGCCCATTCTCGATTATGTTTTGTGCAACCATAGAGAAGTAATTAAACTCATTAGCCGTTATTGTATTGTTATTGGGAGTCTACTCTTATTATTTGAGGTAGCAACAAAAGTGCCATAAGCATTTTTCTTTGCTGCAGTGTTTTCTGAAAGATAGTGATTTAAAATTTGAATCTGACACAATTTTCACGACCTGAACTTGTCTCTTTAGCTCTCTAAGATGATCATTGAAACAAGGTACAGGTGGTTTATTTACTATTTTTTGTTTCTTTTTTAGAAAGTGTTTGCATACCAAAGTGTGTAAAGTGTTGGTGAGATAATCTGCAAAGGAGTTTGCTTACTTTTCTACAGTATTTGAGGAAAAATCCAAATCAGTTTCCATGAGACTTCGTTTGAAGTTTTTGAATCCCTGTTGTAGTTTCTGGTCTAGTACTTGAGGGGAGTCCTGATAATCTCTTTCACACGCAATATCTATGTATTGCCCTAAATGATCCGAAATATGAAGGTATATCACTCTGGCATCTCCCATGTTAAAGATGGGAGCCGTGAGGATATTGTCAATGCAATTACGAATTGGAAGATATTCTAGTGGCATCTAAAATATCTATTTTGAGATCGTAGGAGTTGTTGACTTCATTCCAGATTTGAGAGTGCAAAGATTCTTTATTCAAGTCTATATGGAAATCTCTAGCAACAACTATATTACTATATGTACATTTCACAAAGTTCATCATGTCAGTGAATTTGTTAATAAAAATTTCGAACTTGACGCGACTTCAATACCTGTACACCACGACAATAGCTACATTAAGAGGTTTCCACACAATGCCCTAACACTCAGCATGCATCTCCACACAAAAGTTATTTAAGTTTAAGACTTGACAGTTGAGTTTATTTTCAGAAAATATACAGACACAGTATATACGGAATATACAGATTCACAACCTTGGTTCAAATTATTGCCATTTTTGAAGAACATCACCAACACTTTCACTCAAAACTCAAACATTTGGTTAAACAATACTTTTGAATATCTATTTAACTCACATATTATCAATAACAAAGCTGTGAATTTTCAGAAAAAACTGACAATGTTACAGTTTCTCTCTCATCACGGCTCTATATGGAGGCAGACTTTAAGTTAATAATTAATAATTATCTTCCTGTTCCTCTAAATATTTTTTAAAATTTGAGAAATTTTTCCACTTTTTAATACTTGTAGATTTTATTGTTAATTAGACATCTGCCTTTTTTTCTTGAATTTCTTCCAAATGAATAGTTTCGATTATTTTTGTCAAATACAATACATAAAAAACGAAACAAAACTAAAGTCACTGATAATCAATCCAAAAATCAAACAGCAGACGACTTCTTGAATTGTTTTTACCATAGAGACCATATTCCATATTCTAGGCTTCCCACGACGCTGCCAAATTTCGCAAGGAGTTCAAGAACAGCATATTCAAGTCTTACATAGATATTTTATACGACACGAGGTCGAATACGACAGACTTTCGCAAGAACTCAAGAATTGCATCTAAAAAACACCTTGTTTCCAACCGGTGTTGCCAGGCCTTCAAAAAATGAATAATTAGTCAAAAAATGTCCGAAATTTCTCTGCCATCATTTTGAAAATTGGCCATGTTCAAAGATACACAGAATACAAATTTCAATTTCAATAAACATATATTTAAATCCAATAACTACAATATAATCTCCAATCTAATTATATTTTCATACGATGATGAAAAATAATTTTCTTTAAATAAAACAATGCGGAGTAGTCATCCTAAATTTGCAGTTTGTAACGTGAGAACGAGTCCATGATAGTATTGATCGAAAAAATCTTACCCAAATTATGTTAGTTTTAATCACAAACCAACAACGTAAACATAGTCTTATATAAAGAAACGTCAAGTGAAAGTTTATGAATGCATTCGTTAGTGGCAAGCCAACGACTTTTTATCCTAGGGGTGTATATCAGGGGTCTATATCAGTCGTGCTGTAAATAACAATATGACGAAGAGGGAAATATGCGGAAATATCTTTGAACATATTTTGAATTCGTTTTTATACTTTGTTTGAAAAGACAATAAAATATTTTTGAATTTTCGCTCTGTTATTAAACATTCAGAATTGACATTTTATGATTCATTATTTATTTATCTGGAATCCAGTCTTCAAAAAAAACTTCTACAAGACGATGTCATGGAGTAGTTCGATAAATCAATAATAGCTTATTTATGTGATGGAATCGGCCGATACTTGATGTAAATCCATAACGTATTCAAAAAACACTTTATTGTGAGATTTTCACCAAACAGTTTCACAAAAACGCGACAGTTTCGCTATACAAAAGCTTTTTCGGGCGTGTCTATACTCTAGACACGATCTTCCACTTTATTATTCTAACTTCAAAGAAATTGTACAAAATGACAGTCATGCACTCTACATGTTTCTTGTTTGTTTAAAATATGTTTTTCCGTTAACCAGCTATCGTACCCCTACGAACGACAACCTTCAGAAGTCGAAACTTGTGTGAGCTAAGGACTAACGAGGCCTTACTTTTTAACTTGTGATTCCGAACACGTATCATTTAATAACCCAACATATGGACCAATAATATCTTGATTAAATTATTCCGTACCAACCAGTGATACTCAAATGGCGCGTACCCATATGAGCCAATAGCCCGTAACGTCATACAGAACATGTTCGAATTGTAGCGATGACATATCAATGGCCATATCAATTATTCCGTAGCGTAACTGTACGGGGTTACAATGCAACGCCACATGCAACGGATACAGATGTTCAGTACCTATATAATTGTTCCAATTTTTCACGGCGTGTAACGTAACAGTCCTTTTATGAGGCAGCTAAAAATCGACAAATGGTGGTTCGGCGGTAACGGTTACGCGTGTCAAAGTAGTTACGGTTCCCTCCTGAAGCATTTTGTGCTGTTACCGTAATGTAACCGAATAAGGTACGAAATAGCGCTGCATGCAATGGTGACTCGACCTGCAGGCGAATATCTATTCGAACCAATGGCCCATAACGTAACGCCGTATATATTCGGTCGTTACCAGATGACGTACCGTTAGTGCTGGACAGGATCGGAGAGTTGGAATCCTTTCCGGCGATGGACGCTCCTGGATGTGCCGTCGGCCAACGCTGACAAGCACTGGCCTGCGACGCGCTCACTTGGCCAGTCCGTCACAGCGTAAACTGTTATTTGCCGGACAGGATATGAGAGCTGGAATCCTTTCCGGTGGCGGACGCTCTTGGCTCTGCAGTGCCTGGCTAGTGAGCGGTTGTCCATTCATTCTCATTGTTCCAATCCTATCCGTATTTTGACGGGACGGGCCGTGCTGTGCTGTGCCGGACAAGTGGGCGTCAAGCTTTATACGGTTACGAGTGTCTAAAGCTGTTACGGATGATACGCAACGGCGCTTGTACGTATGAGCCAGAGGTTCTTCACGTAACATCGTGACTGTTCGGCTTGTTGCGAGCACAACTTCGCATGAAAGAGTCAAAGATACGCGATATACAAAAATAATCGTTCCGACTTATGTGTGTAACTAACAATTCTTTGATGCAACAGCTACAAACCGACAAATGGTAATTCGATCTGCACTGTTACGCGTGATAAAGTGGTACGGATAAAAATGCAACAAAGAGTACTTTGTCTTCACTAGCCGTAACTTGACGTTACGGGTCCTTTATCACAAATAAGGATTTCTTGGATGTACTAAAAATATTTTCTCGTGATCAGTAATACAGTTTTTTTTCTATTGTACATTCCAGAATCGAAATGTTGTATTGCACGCCTTCTTTCCATTTGAAAATGGATGACATTAATATGAAATGTTTTAAAATATTCGCTAACGCACTCTTTAAATTCAAGCTGGCAGTATTTTTATGAAGTGACATTTATCATTTGGAGGTGGATTACACCCCATCAACCCCTTTGGAAATGATGGTCAATATGAAATGTTCGTAGCGTGTTCTCCCAGCATACCCTGTGAATTTCAAGCTGGAAGTATTTTTCTGAAAAAAAAATCATGTCTATTTTTTATTATTCGTATGTAGATTACACACCCCATCCCCTTTGCAAACGAATACTATTAATATAAAATGTTGCCAAGATGCTTTCTAACACACCGTGGCACCCTAAATCCAATGTGGTGGACCGTCCAAGATGACACGGACTAGTTTTCTCTGTACCCCCATGACATGGGTATCAAACGAAAGGTTTTGCTGAAGAGAATAAATAGGTACGAAAATGATCAGGTTGAATTGAATTGAATAAAACTCATAAATTAGCTCATTACACAATTTAAATGATATAAAAGTTTATCAAGAGGTTTATCTGTGCAGATGAATAGAATACGATGTGTAACGACCTGGACAAGAAAAAAAAATGTTAATCTCACGACAAGCTTTCATATCATATAAATTGAGTGATCTAATGAATAAAAGTTTGTTTTTGGAAATGTTTTTTTACTATTAATATTCCCTTCAAGTGTCGAAATATTAGATTCACTGACTGACAGAAAAAGGTAAACAGTCATATATATTTATCGGATTTTAATCAATTTTGGTATTTATGCTCAGCAGTGTATGTTCTTCTTCAGGATGTTCTTCCTTTACATTTCGCAATCCCAATATCACTTATAAAAACCCACGAAACTTCGTAATAACGATATCATACTTAGACTGACGACAATAATGAATACTCTTTCAGAAAATCCGTTTCTTGAATAAGAGAGCCTTCTAGGCCGATATCAGTAAACGAAATCGACGGATTTCAGCAAAATTCGTTTCATATGGATGTTCTAGCTTTCACGACCGTTTTAAGTTTTTCAGATTTCTATTTCTCGAATTCCATATGTATTGTCGCAAATCACCTTTCACTCTGAATTCACCTTCAACCACATTCTCGGACCATTTCTCAACACACTCTGCCAAAAAATTCAACACCCTTTCCGTTGGCCAGTGTTTTTCTACACTTTCAAACGGACTTTTCCCCACATTTCCCATTGTCAAGTGTTTTCTATATTTTCCAATGGTGCCAAAAGCTTTACGAAATTGACCGCATGCATTTTAGAGTTGCTTTTGTTGTTTCTTACGACCTCGAATCAATTAATTAATCGATGCTTCTTTGAGAAAAGTTCGGTTTCCCTATCAATCGATCCATTTCGAAGTGAGAATCTTCATCTCGTGAATGTTTTTACGAGCTTTTTATCTTGCAAAAGATCATACCAACGATAGATATTCATACTCAAGGATTCGATTTCCTGAAATATCGCTGAAAAGCATAATAAGCATATCCATAATCCACCTTGAAGTATTTACAATCAAAGCCGATTGTGTTTTGAGATATCTCGGCAACAAAATTCAGTTTTGTTTTGCGATAAGGCCTCTCATCCACTGGAAGCGGAAAGCTGCGAACTGCGAAGCAACGAATTCGTTCGAACGTCATTCGTACGAAGTCGTGCGATCGTCCATTGCCCAAGTATTCGTCCGGATTCGTAGTAGGCGAGATGGCTCTTCGGAACGGGTTTTTTGATTATTCTGACGAAGAATTTTTGCCTTTGGAATTATCACCTTTTATTCATCGTCGTATCAGGCGATATCGCCTGTACCCATTTACGAAATTAAGAAAGTTCGGTAAATTTTCTCATTTGTGGCATGATCTTTAAAACGACGATGACCACAACTTTTTTCATTTTCGAATGAGAAAAGACACATTTCAATACATTATGCACTAGATCGCAATCGTATCCCAGAAGAATGGAATGGGTTAGCAATTCGCACTTAGTCGGACTTAGTCGGGCCATGTGTTTGGATCGTTCGTGCGTTGCCGTGCGAATTCTGACGAATCGATTTCGCAACTTATCCGCCCCCAGTGGCCGAGGGCCTAAAATTCGCATAATCTGCATTTAAGGTTTTATCTCCGGAAAAATTCGTACTGAGCTGATTTTGGTATACACCTTCATTATGTCGTTTTAATGAAGATGTGAAAAATCGACATTGATATCGTGCCGGCTAAAAAAGGGTCAAAAGGTCACGAAAATCAGTTTTTCGGGAATATCTCGCGACCTATGGCTCGGAGGTCAATAAAGGTCATTATAAAACTTATTTTTCATACGATTATCTACAAAAAATGTCTTGCATTTTTCTGTAAAGTCAACCGTTTTAGGACTAGAGCGCTGAGAAAGCGACTACATTATGATGATGCACTCGTTTCCGCACCACCTTTGGGGTAGAATGCAAGGCGCGTTTTTTTACATGGTTTTCCCCGTAGACATAATCCATGTACTGTAATAAAAGGTTTTTTTTTATTTTATGCTCAATAATTTTTTATTTGTACATTCAAAAATAGGGAAAAAAATTTGTATATAATTTTGTTTTATATTCATTCGTCGTCGATATCCTCAATTTCAACTTCATCAAAAGTTGCTGACAAAACATCGAGTGGACTTATTGCTGTATTTAAATCGACATCTTCATCATTTTCTTCACTAGTGGACTCTGCGTTTAAGCATGACTGACCACGACAATGTCCACAAGCTTTAGAGCATCTTAATCCAATTTTTTTACATCCACATTTGCCGCCACAATCTTTTGCACATTTACAAAAGATTGTGTTTAGTAGATCATCGGGTGCTGGTGGCAATAAAGTTGTTATTGATTGTAATATATTATTTTTCAACTCCCAACCCCACTTTCTGCATCAATTTCTTTTCCTAGCGAGGTTTGTATTTGATAATAGGCTCGATAAATATGCTGTTGAGCTGCTGAAGAAGTGGGTAGAAATAATTGAAATTTCACAGCTGTGCTTTGTCTTGTTAGTTTAGCAAAGCTGCAGTATCTGTAATTGTCAATTGAATTTTTTGATTTTGGAGCACCGTACATTGCTAGGACATCTCGAGCGCAATTTGCGTGTTGGAATATTTCTGCAGAATTGTGTAAATCGGGTCTTTTTTCAAACATCTTCATGACTTTAATTTTAGCTTTTTCAAAAAGTGTTGAAGTTGTGTCACATCCAGTCACAGCATGTAGAAACAGAATATTTTTCTTGCAGTGTGGATACTTTTTGAGGCTCTCAGTCGAGTATATTTTTGTTTCAACATTGTTTTCCCTGGTTTCTTAAAAAAAATGGATGTAGGTTGATCAAGTATTTATCTGCGTGCTATGAGAAGTACCGATAGATCTATGTCTTCGCCAACGATAATTGTAGTAATATTTATTAATTTTTCAATTGCTGTTTTAACTAATAAGACGTCATCATCATCACGTGATTGTTTTGTAGAAATACCAACTTTTTGAAATTCTCAATTTGCATTTCAATTAATTTTCATTTATTGAATCGATTAGATAACACTTGTATACATTGACAAAAAGCAAGAGATGACGCCTTATATGTATACGGTATACAATACCCTATGTGAGTGCATTCTACTCGCTTTCTCAGCGCTCTAGCCCCAAAACGGTTGACTTCACAGAAAAATGCAAGAGATTTATAATGACCTTTAGTGACTTCCGAGCCATAGGTCGCGAGATATTCGCGATAACCTGATTTTCGTGACATTTTGACCCTTATAACTTTTTTAGCCGGCACGATATCAATGTCGATTTTTCACATCTTCATTGAAACGCCATAATACCAAATAATATCAAAATTCAGCTCAGTAGGAATTTTTCCGCATATTGAAGTTTTTGTTGTTGTGAGTAAATATATATTAGATGTTAAGGTGTATAAAAAATATATAAAAAGAAATTGTATTATGTGTTTTGTTCCTAAGGTAACGTGTAAGCGACAACGTGACGTCACTGCGGCGCGTTAACTGAGTTTGTTTTGCCTTTTTTTTTTTGTTATTATGAGTAAATATATATTGGATGTTAAGGGGTAGTCGTTTCTTTGGTGTGAATTGATTATTCAGTAATTTTTACCTATACGCGTAACCTGTTTATTATTGTAATATAATTGTTAATCGTCTTTATATCGTTCCGATTTGTCTGTTCATACCCAGTCATTCTGGGCAGTCTACTAGTTAAGACTGGCTCATTGATAACTAGCGGCACCCATTTGAATCAACTCAGGAAAATCTGATAAAATTGATCTCGTGGACCCACCCCGACCGACACTTGACCTTGGGTACGAGTTCACGCACCTCAGCTATTGGACAGATGAACAAGGGTACATGATATTATTTGAGTAGTGCGTAACAAAGTAAGGGGTCAGTTTCCAACTATTCCGGAGCCCATTCAGCGAATACACGACGTAGTCTATAGTCGTTTACCTTCAGTTCCTGGGTTACTTGCATTTCAAACGGGTGCAGGCCCAAGCACGACATGAAATTTGTCAAGTTGTGGGCTGCGAAAGGCCGAGTTCTTGTGAGCGTAGCAAATTTGCCTGCCCCGGATTCTCCAGCACACTCTCACAGACATCGGAGATGTTTTTGGAAGATCTTGCGTTTCATCGATGTATGAATGTTGATCTATCGTTTACTGAACCAATGCACTCAAATGTATCCGCCAAATTGCGAATAATCCTTTCGGCGACCGAAAAATGGCAAAGCGCGCGGAACGTTGCCCGAACAGAACACCCATTTCGATATAACAATTCAATTGTTCGTACGTGTTGTTTAATGCCATATCCGTCCATGGTGATTTGGCAAAACAGACTGAATAAATGACAAATAATTTGACAGATGTAGCTTCAACTAGATGGCCCTGTCCCTGTTGGGACTATATTCCAATAAACTATGTTTTTCAGATAGATATGGTAAAAGTATTTTGATCCCGTCAACATAGCAAATAAGAATTTAAAAAATTCTTCTTTAGTGTTCATTCGTTTATTTGTCTATTCATTCCATTCACGTAGCAGCTGAAACGTTCATAGTTGAATAACAAAGTTAAGAAGTATATACTTTCAATGGTGGAGCGGTAGCCTGGTGGGTTGACGTGGGTGGTTTGCTTCACTCACTCAATCCACCGCTGTGTGAACCGGTGGTTCAAACCGCCAGGTCGAACAATCGATTTTCACTTCCTATCGTCCAACCCGTGTTAGAAATCACACGTTCAAAGGCGAGACCTCGTTAGTCCTTAGCTTGCACAAGTTTCGACTTTTGAGAGTTGTCGTTCGTCGGGGGCGACAGCTCGTTAACGGAAAAACAGATTTTATAACAGATTTTTTAATTTTTTTTAACGAAGGTTTTGATTGTATTCTCAGAATGTAAGGTGCCAAATTGCCAAAAACTTGAATGAACTGCGTTGCAAAAGTTTCAAGCTTCGAAGAACAAGACCGTACACTTCAGTTCGTTATCTCCAACCGAGAATGCAAGGGAACAACGTATTGAACGAGTTTACTTTCAAGCTTTACTATGTAAAACTAATGTTGCGAAACAGAGATATAATTTAAAATTACATTATCATTTTTAGCAAATTTATTTGGGATTTCGTTTTTCAACACGAGAATATATTATTGAAATAAAAGTTCATAATTTTGTGAAAATGGTTTAAGCAGGTTGTTCACCCATATACACCGTTTGCTGTCATGATAAGAAAGTGGCATTTGACGAGTGTTTATTAATAGAAATGGAGTCTTTACATTTTTTACTTTTGAATGGCCGTATCTCTGAAAGCAAATTATATCTATTTATATATTTTTTTACTACTCTTGAAATGCAACTTATATTGATCATGATGAACCGCAAGACATGCCCATGAAAATGAAAATGAAATGTGTAATAAATACGATGAAGAATCTGGCATAAAACACTACTCACTGATTAATTTTAATGCAACTTCTTTGTAAATTTCATTACGGACAATATTTTGTCTCTATCACAAAGACTGTTGGTGGATTATCGGTGGTATCTCAACACATTTACTATTTCACTTATCTTATTTTCAGGACTTAGTGGATCACAAATAGACATTGAACATAGAAGAGAAACCTTTGGATCAAATTCAATTCCTCCAAAACCACCTAAAACATTTGCGCAATTAGTATGGGAAGCTTTACAGGACATTACCCTTATCATTCTAGAAGTAGCAGCCATAGTGTCTTTATTGCTTTCCTTTTATCAACCTGCAACGGAAGAATCACGTGAGTTTTCAATATATATGAGTGCATTATGTTAAACATAAATTCCCAAACTATTTCAGCATTATAGAGGATATTTTCTAGCAGCTTGTATTATCCTTGCATTATCATTTCTAGAAACATGTCGATTGGTTTTTTTATGGCAATTCGGGAGGGCTTCCAAAATTTCTATTGACTCGGTTGTCCGTTTTGAAGATTGGTCAAATCACCAACGCTGACATAAAAACTTGGAAGCTAACTTGGGTGTCACACCAATAGGTGGTTCCACTTATGTCTCGCTTGCGTGTGTAACACCAGTAGGTGGTTTCTCGCTTGTGTTTACGCAGCTTGTTTATCAAGTACTCTTCTTGGTTTTGCACATTTTGTCTTTAATCGAGGATTATTGTTAAAATGTGATATTTCAAAGAATTTATTGATAGTCTAGGACTAATAGACTTTCTCTATTGATAAAATTGCAGGTGGTTGATTTTTTTACTATATTTTCATTTCATCTTGAACAACCCCTAAATAAAATAATTCACGTAAATTCGAGAGATGCACACTGGGATCAAAGCTCGTGAAAATCATCAAAATGCTAAATTTTTCGTATGTCTCCGCGTGGGAATGGATATCTTATAAATGATAAGAGATAGAGAACAGGTTAAAATATGGTAGAGTTGTCTATTTCCGGGTACTATTGAACGATACCAAAAAATTTGATGCTGGTGACAAACATGAAAACGCGAAAATATCGAAATTCTATTTTTTACTGTATTTTCTTTATCTGCAGAGAAAATATGTTCATACCTCACCAATGAAACGGTCTTTGTACAGAAAATTAACATATTATTTTCATACAGAGTCATCCGACTTGGGATTCCCTCAAATTCGAAATATCAAATATGGGCCTGTATTGTTTATAGCAAATTTTTTATCAATCCTGTTCATATAAATTCATGTAATTTGATGATCATTGAATAAATGAATATTTTTTTATTACTGCTCTGATAATTGCTTGAATGGAAGCGATTCTTATTCTATCTACCGCAGCTGATTCTCGAAAACTTCACTAATAATTTGTAATTTATATCACAAACCTCTAATATTTCGAATGTGGTTTTCAGAAGTTTATAAATAAAAATTTAAACCAAACCGGAGTAGTACTCGGAAATTGGCAACTCTAACAAAATTTAACCTACTCTCTATCTCTTAACGTTTAAGATATCTCCATGCATAGACCTGAATTCAAATGAGTCCTGTATAATGTTTGTAGTTCTAAAAGTGATGATTTTCTTGAGTGGCTATGAAAAACACAGGAGTAAGTAAATTGCTCATAAAGCACCGATTATTGAATTATGAATTTTTCACATATTTTATTCAAATGTACTATCTTTGCTGACAGTGATGTGATATTTTTAGACACCACCTCATTCTTAAAAAACTTTTTTTAGTTCAATAATCGAATTTTGAATGAATTGTTTTATTCATATCGATTCATATAGATATAATGATTATATTCCGGAGAAGTGCATATGACATGCTCCCAGGTTCAGGTGAAAAATCCCTCTGTGTGTGTGTGTTTTTTCATTATTGGTTTGAGTTGAATTTTTACTTTGCAATTAGTTTTTGTTTGAAAAGTGACTAAACATGGGACCCACCATCATGTACTAGTTTAGACCTATAAAATTTGACATTTTCTGAAGACTTTTCGAAAAATCGGGTTGCCTTTGAGTATTTCTAAAAATGCATAGTTAAAAATTTGACCAGTTTTCAATTTTATACGCCTTCACCAAATTTTAATCCAATGATATTTCAAATTTTTCCAATTTTCTTCAATTGTTTCATTCGAAATATTTGTTTCTGATAATAACCAGACCTTCACTCAAATCTTGTCCAGAAAATATTTTTGTTGACCTATTACCATTAAAAAAAATACATATACCTCCAGCAGTTCAGTCGTCGTGCAAAGTTCTTCTATCTTTTTAATTCAAGCAGAAATTATGTTGCTGGGATTTGTTTTGTCGATTAATGAAATGTAGTTCGTTTTTCACTTTTGGTATACTCTTTCTTTGTATTTTATTAAACTTGTATTTCACAGTCCAATAATTTCTTAGAAAATAATACTTTTCCGCAAACTCAACACTTTTAAAAAGTTTAATGATTTTCATATCCAACATTTTTATTAATTTATCTGAAAAATGTATTGATTCATTAATTCATTCAATTAATCTATTTCTCGACAAAAAAATCTGAGCTACATTGAATCAACTTTACATCAAAAATGACTATCGTCTGTAGGTGTATTCTTTTTTTTTTCTTTTGGTAATAGGTCAACAAAAGTATTTTCACGTAAGATATTGCATGTAGGTCTCGCATTCATCAGAAATATGAAGTTCGAATATGTTTCCTTCTAATTGATATAACAAACAAAAAAAAATGAACTGAAGTCATGTTTCGAACTAAAATGAACTGCAACGTCAAATTTCAATTGAATACATCGATAATAAAAGTAACATATATGGTGTCATATGTAGTGTTATTTGTAGACTGTGGAAAATCTACTAAAATGTGTTGAAATCACAAAATTTTGTCAGTTTTGTTATTTATGATGGGTACGGCCGAGTGTAACAAACAGGAAAAGTGAATTGTTTAATTTGTGAAAATATTGGCCTTGAATATTTTTCCTCCCAGACAACAAAAAAACGCCGTGTACAGTGATTTAGTGATTTTTCGTCACTCGGTATAATAATCCAAATATCTTTGAAACTATCATAAAAAAAGATATATCCATTTTTTGATATTCTCTACAACAAGAGTCAAGAAGCAATTACTTTAACAAAAAAGTATCGGTCTTTATTTTAGAGAAATGTATAAGAAACAAAAAAGGTAATCTCATGGCCATTTCTGGATATATTAATAAAAGTTTATTTTGTCATTCAACCATTTCTTTAGAACGTTTTTTGTGGTGGTTTTTCATGATAAAATGAGATTCTAGTGAAAATTGAACTAACTGCAGTTTTATCTGTTCAACTGCCTCTCTGGCACCTATAGTCTGAAATAATTTTTTTTTGGATAAATTCATGTTTTTAATGAAAGCAATATTTGATACAATGATATTCAAAATTGGTAAATATGTCACCTGAATGCTGAATCAGTGACAACAAATTGTTTAGATAAAACATTATCTATTTTATGTTGCAGCAACAGCTGCAACATAAAATTTTAGGTCAAACTGAAATTGATTTTATAGCATTTCGAATTTCATTCATTCATCTTTTATTCAAACAGGGTGTTTGCGGTTGACTGCTGTTTCCTTCCAACTCTACGAGTTTGTATAAATTAATTTTTTTTCAGTTCTTTTTTTATCAATCACTGACAGCCCTTCCCTGTGTTGACTCATCTTTTTCAGGGCTAAATGTTCTTTTGTAATATCTTCTTGTTACTTTCTCAAGATATATGATGGAATTGGCCGATACTTGATGAAAATCCAAACTTAACGTATTTAAAAAACACTTCATTGTGAAATTTTCACTAAACAGTATTACAAAAACCATAAAATGGCGTGTCTTTACTGACACGGCCGAAGAAGCCATTGTATGGCGAAACACGTGTTGCGTTTTTGTAAAATCGTTTAGTGAAAATCTCACAATAAAGTGTTTTTGAATACGTCACTTTCTCAATTCATTTTTCTTTATATCAATGCATACACCGGCGATTTCGTCAACCGCACGTTTTTTCATTTAACAATTTTTCCTGTAGGAAGTGAATTTGATTAATAGGGTGCTAGACTCTTTCAATGAGATAATAAATTCTTATATTACCCGCTTCGTTGTTTCTCCCCTGCCTCCGTATTCTTTGTAGCAGATGAAACTTTTCACGTTCTCTGTATCCATTTTTTTCTTTTCATTCCAATGGTTTGACCATTCGACTCAAAAAACCCCTTTTTCATTATTATGAAAATTGGATCAGAACATGCTTGGGGTACAATTTTATTCAATTTTAAACAGATGCAGCACACATCTTTAGTATGGTGTTTGATGTCCCAAAGCTGACCCAAAGGTTTTGAATCAAGTCTACACATGCCTGTACCAGAAATAACCAAAAAATAGCAGTTTCAATGCTTTTCTGTGGTATAATATTTTCGGGCATTGTTTAACTTTTCTGGAACTTCATCTAGCTTTTCCTAATACGACTAATTACCAGTCCGTGCAAAGCTTATTGTTAAATCATTGCGATTTTAATTTCAGTAATAGTAGTAGTGTTCGTAACAGCCTTCAATGATTATACAAAAGAAAGACAATTTAGAGGGTTACAGAATCGAATAGAAGGAGAACATAAATTTGCCGTAATTAGACAAGGAGAAGTGAAACAAATCTCAGTCAGTGATATAGTTGTAGGTGATATTTGCCAAATTAAATATGGGGATCTTTTACCAGCTGACGGGATTCTTATTCAATCAAATGATTTAAAAGTGAGTATTACCCTTTATACAGATAAAAGAAGTCAGTCGTCAGCAGCCTGGAGGTGGTCGCTATATGAAGTTATCAAAGTTTGAATAAATTCATCGAAATAACCATTCATAATACTGAATTAACTATCAAATTTATTGCTTCATCAAGACGGAAAAATATACTAACTTTTCAAAATAACACCAATAGGAAATGACATAAATTTCATCTAAGAATACTTTTTTGAATGTCGGCCAAATTTAATTTCCTACTGCTGACGATGTACAGAATGTTTTTATAAACGGGAGTTCCTGAGGCAGGTGAGGCTCTATCTCTTGCCAACTTGTTGTTCTTCAAGTAACTGTAGTTGTAATCAGTTTTAGTCTGGCATTTAAATGATGTCAGAAGATTAGCAATTTCTTTCTTGAATTGTGCACTCAGATGGTAATATTCATTAAAATTAATTTTACAGATAGACGAGTCCTCACTGACAGGTGAATCCGATCATGTTAAAAAAGGCGAATCATTTGATCCAATGGTACTGTCTGGTACTCATGTTATGGAAGGCTCCGGAAAAATGCTGGTTACCGCCGTTGGTGTTAACTCGCAGGCCGGTATCATTTTCACTCTCCTGGGAGCTGCTGTCAATGAACAAGAGGCCGAAATCAAAAAGATGAAGAAAGGTATGCCGTAATTCTGTCTTTTCGCATGTGTTCATTGATTGGTAACATCCTGTCTCCCTGCTCCCATTCTTACAACCTCTCACTTTCCATTTTGAGGATATTTTTGGCATGAAATATTTGATTGATATAAACCATGCAATTATTTTTTGAGATGTTGAAGGATATCCTCAAATTTTACAAGGGAAAAAGTGATGTTACTTGCATTGAAATACTTAAATGTACTTATCATTGTTAGATGCACTTCCCCTTGAGTGTAATAATTTTATCCTACATATATAACACATACATGAAATATTTTTGGAATATATTTGCGTTTTCTCACGAGATGGCAGCGCTGACAAAATAGAATATTGAAAAATCGACCATTTTTATAGAATGCTTGTTATCAATAGAGAGGTATTATCAGTGTCACTATTATTCGGGTTTGAAGGCCGTCTATTTTTGGAATTTCTTCCTGACGTTTCACTGGCGCGAGTAGCTAGCGTCTTTAGAGGTTTATACATCCTGAGTTTATATAACACGTATTTGACGCTATTAGTTTGATGTGCTAATACCTGTACCTGGATCAGGTAAATTGCCTAAAGCATTTTTAGTCGACTGAGGTAGTCTGGTGTGATAATACCTGTACCTGTATTAGGTAAATTGTCAAAGACATTCGTTGACCCTTTTTTACCTGCCGTCATGCTGTTTGCTATCGGGTACACTGTGTCCATTTGATCTCAAGATCACTTGAAGGTGTTCCAGTTCTTCCTCTAGATGCTCTGGTTTACATATTCTTCGAGCATATTCAGTTAGAGTCGAGATGACTCCTCTCTTTTGACTAAGATGGTGGTTTGATAGTGCGTGCAGTTACCTATCCGTGTGCGTGGGTTTTCAGTACACTTTGTGGATTAGTCTAGCACCACATCGTTCGATATCTAGGAATGCTATCCGCTGGTCCTGTTCAGTCATCATGGTGAACTTGATGCTGGGGTGTTGAGCTTTCAAGTGGTCAAGAAAAAGGTTAGAGCGTTTCTTTCATGTTTCCAGATGTCGAAGGTGTCATCCACGTAACGTAGCCACCAAGGTCGGTTTTAATTCAAAGATGTCGATTGCTTTCTCTTCAAAACGTTCCATGGAGTAGTTGGCTATCACTGGGCTAAGTGGACTTTTCATCACTACGTCCTCTAATTGCTCATAGAAGTTTCCCCTTCATTGAAAAAAACTCCTGACATCACTTGGAAACAAGTAGGCTAGCCCCCTCAGAGAGTCTTTCAGTGGGACACAACGTCGAAGCTGATCAGAATATATGTCGGTTCCAGAGTCAATAATTTTACCAACGAAGTCTGTCGAATTCTTGACGTAGGAGTTTGTCTTTCCCACATGATGCTGGAGGAGCGAGGCCAGATGCTTCGCTAGGTGGTAGGTCGGCGAGCCTGAGGCACTGACTATTTTGGTCTCAGTACCATGTTGGTTTTATGTATCTACGGTCTTCCGAAAGTACGTGGATGACACCTTCGTCATCTGGAAACATGGAATCGATGTTCTAAACCTTTTCCTAGACCACTTGAACGCCCAACACCTCAGCATCAAGTTCACCATGGAGACGAAACAGGACCAGCGAGTTGCATTCCTAGATATACTCATCGAACGATGTGCTGTTAGACTAACCCACAAAGTGTACCGAAAACCCACGCATATGGATAGGTAACTGCACGCACTATCAAACCACCATCCTAGTCAAAAGAGATGAGTCATCTTGACTCCAACTGAACGGGCTAGAAGAATATGTGAACCAGAGCATCTAGAGAGAAAACTGGAACATATTCAAGTGACTATGAGATCGAATGGATGCAGTGTGTACCGTAGATCAACAAGGCTATGAAACTGTAGAGTTCCACGGTTCAAAACGTGGAGTAGGCTGAGATGCGTGCACGTGCGTATCTACCATATATCCTTAGGGTCACAGGACATAATTTGAAAACTCGTGGGTAAACACAACATTAAAACGGTTTTCAAACCCACCAAGAAGATCAACAAAGCTTCAGGTGGGCTAAAGTCAAACAAAACCACTACCAGCAGCAGGGGTAAATCGCATACTGTGTACTTGTGGGAAGGTATACATCAGAATCACCAAAAGATCCATGGGAACAAGGCTGAAAGAGCATGAAAGAAACTGCAGACTAGGCCAAACGAACAAGTCGGTTGTGGAGGAGCACGTACTCAGCGACAGAAACCACAGGATTCTGTTCGAAAACACGAAACTCATTGCCCACAACAAGGAATACCATAGCTGACTGGTACAGGAGGCAATGCAGATCCAAAAACACACGGATAATTTCAACAAAAAAGACGAAGCTCTGAGCCTCAACCAAATATGGAATCCCATTTTAAGAAGTTCAAAAATAGCAAACAGCATGACGGCAGCAGAAAAGGGTAGACGAATGTTATTCACAATTTACTTAATACAGGTACAGTTATTAGCACACCAAATTATCTGAGTCAGCCGAAATACGTTGAACGTAGCCATAATATCCAGTCATCGGAGATAAACCTCAGGATGTATAAACCTCTGAAGAATCTAGCTCTTCACGCCAGTGAAACGTCAGGAGGAAATTTCAAAAATCGACGGGCTTCTAACCTGAAAAAGAGTGACATTGAAATCCTCGGTCGCGAAAACCTCAACTATTTTGACAGAGGTATTATTTTCATACATAGAATTGGAGCCTTTGGCATAAAATGAATATATTGAAAACACGTTCCCCACACTAGAATTAAAAATTCTGTTAGCACGATCAGCAGATAAATCTAACTTGGTTAGCGAAACACGCGACACGAGACAGTCTTTTTGTTTTGGTTGGGAAGGTGTTCTCGAAAGATACGTTGGTAATAGAATGATCTGAATCCAATAGCTTCATTCAACGAAGTGACTTATTTTTATCGGTGTTTCAAAGTGTTTCATTTGTCAGTGTTAGCTTCAGTGGAGAGTTCTCTCAATGGTCAACATATTATACAGTGATAATTGTTTAGTGTAAAATCTCGGAAACTGAAATTCATTAATTTTTCCTCTCATTCGATAGAAAATTCTACAGTGAGTCTTGTAATATCCATTACAACTTTCCCGTTTTGGTTCTTTCAGGGATTTCAAATCATTTTATATAGTATCAGACAATGGAAGTCCGAACTAATGAAATTCACTTGACAACACAAACATGAAATATTCACTTATTATTTTCGAACATAAATATTCTAAAGAAATGGTTTCGGATAACAGTTATTCTAATTCGTATCTAATAACTGTACTGAACAGATTAATTCAATTTGGAAAAAATAATAGATTGTAGAAGTTCTACTTCCCAATGACAGTTCGTAAACTTAATTGATGGAAGTAGATTAGCCAACATAACCCATTGAAATTAGATAAGTTCTACTTCAATAATTTGAAAATTAGGCATCTTGGGAAGTTGATATCAATATTACATTCTCATAATATTTGCTATTGAATGATAGAAAATATAATTGAGTTTGTTTTCTTGATCCCATATGAAGAAAAAACTATGTTGACATTACTGAGATGACTCCCCAATTGAGAATTGTTTTGTAAGGTAATTATGTTTCTGGGTATTTTGTTTGCCTGAAAGGTTAGTCGATCATTTCTTTCACTGGGATTGACATCCTTCTACATTTATTGGTAGAAGATTTCGGACATTGATCTTGTGGTTCAAGAGTAAGGAAGACATCATTGCACCAAGGAATGGAAAATCGCCATTTATAATCTATCTGACAATATAGAATGTTATTCTCCACAAAGGCAAAACTGGTATCTAAGTATTACCAATAAATGGTGAGTCCTAAGAGTTGAGAACTCTTAGGACTGCGTTTGTCCGAGGATATAGAGTGAGACACCCCATAATGCTCGACACACTCACAGCAAATGCATAATGGTCTCAGGCACATCACAGTTGTTATCATTTCTTTGAGAATTGTTGAACATATTTACAGATATATAATCGAAATGAAAGATGTACCTTCGATTAATTCATTTTTTGATAAATCGATGGATGTAGCCATTACTATGTGGTGGAGACCATCATGAAAAATGAGGAATGAAACTTTCTAGGTTTTTTATCACGTGTATTTGTAACTAACGTTACTGCAGTTTCGTCCTATAAGGACATTCTCAAACAAATACAATGAAATTGCCTTGAATTTTTCAACGCATATAAAAAAAATAATATTCTGGTCTCTTGATCATGAATTGGAAGACATAATTTGGCATTACTTCCCCTTTATTAAAAAATATTATGAAAATTATTTCTGAAACAAACCATTTTTAATTAAACCTATTCGGTAGACCCTAATTCATTTTTCACAAACATCTTTACCCTGCTCACGGCCTTAATTGAGATTGAATTATATATAAATTTATTCTTTTCCAATTTATTTTTTAGTTTACTTTGATACCTCTCTGCCATGCTTGGCAACTAACTGTCTGCCAGATCTTTAGAAAACACTGTAGCCTTCCATCTTTTCATAACACTTATTGCAACAATCTTGTTCCCTTACTAGTTTGTATAATAGATTCTTTCTTGAAAGTTTGACATTATCTTCTGGACATAATTTTGGTTGTTCTTAAATTGCAACAACTTTTATTCACATCAAACATAACGAGCTGTGTTTGTTCCCAACTATAGTTTTCTAATACTCTTTATGTTTCTTGTTAAACCATTTTCTGATCTGCCCTGTACCAAAGATATTGTACCCTCATAGGACCCATTTACGGAGTTGATGATTTGTGTCTATTTTGTTCTTGCCTGTGATTGCATTGTGTCTGAATACTATCAACATTACCAAAGGAAATTTTGCTACTCAAGTGGCAAAGGAATATGGAAGTCGCTCTCATCGCCTTGGTAGTAGATAGTTCATTTTCTACTCGAGTGTTTCTTCATTTATTTTATGACGAATTGGGGTCAGGGTGGACTGTGTCTATCACTACTATTCTATTGGCCTAATAATTCATTTGTTAGTCAATTACCTAAGCGAGGATTTTACCTGTTGAATTGTACAATTTCAAGTATGATAAGGAATTAGGCAGAAAAATCCATTAGAAATGTAAGTCGGCAAACCAAAGTTTAATTATTGTCATCTTCAGAAAAGTAATAAATTGTACTACATATTCATACCACCGTCTCCCCTGTATAAACTGAAAAATAACAAACTTTTTGGCGTATGGGGTAAAAATGTATGTGAAAGGCGAAATAATACATGAGAAAAATTGTTACCTTCACAAATAATCGCATTCACTACTTTCTACTATTTTTCATTTTCAGTCACTAACTAAAAACGTTTTCTTCAATTAACTTGGGTTATGATGGATTAATTTTTCATCATAAATTGACAAGGGGTCAGATTTCAAAAAATTGAAGAATTTATCTGAACATGAATAGATACCTGAAATGGTTTGATCTATAACCATGTGTTTAGTAATTATTTTTCGAACAAATCAGAAAGACAGCTGAAGAGTTATGGAAATTTGAAGCCTTTCATTATCAAATATTGGTGGGGATCCTGAATAATTTCATGACAATTTATTGATTGTTTTTCCTAATTTTCTAGACAATATAGTTAGTTGTATGTATTCAAGATCCTACTATTTCAAGCTCTTCTCACTCAAACAGGTTCAGACTAAAATGTCTTCTTCCAACTCTCCCAACTTGAATTTGTACAATAAACTTAATGAAGGCCTAACAAAGCTCAGCATGTATCTTTTTAAGAAAAAAATTAAAAAAACATTGAGTGAACATTGCTTTTATTCAATAGAAGAATACATGAACTCCACATTCACTAATCCATTGCTATACATTCACCTTCTTTTTTTATATATTTATTTTTTTTATTTTTACATTTCTATGTGTACTGTTACTGACCTGCTACTCGTGTAAGTTATTCACAGTGAAGTCAATAAAGTTTACTTTACTTTACTTTACATTATGATATCAAGCTATTTTTCTCACACACCGAATCCCATTTTTTACCATTTCATTTGCTTTTGAAGCAATAAGTAATTTCATTTATAAGGAAGTGTGTTTTTCTACAATGCATATAATTTTATCTAACTCATTCTGTACTCAAATTTATTTTTGTTTTTTTTATAATAACCAATTTGTATAAGTCCATAAATCATTATTACTATATGATCATATTACACATCTCAGATTCAGTCATATGAGCTTATAAAATGATACCCCTTAGATATTTTGAGAGCGATTTCTTTTTTTACGTATATATTAGACATAAGACACGTAAAACGATTCCACTCTATTTAACTTGTTAAACGAACGGGAACTTCAGTAAGAATTGTGAGGAGTTAGTTCAAAACATGCAAAAGTTTATGTACTGGCCTGTTCCGAAAATTTGACTTGATTATAGTCTAATCGATATTCAGGCCTAGATAGTTTTGTTGTTTCAACAACTGCTCATGAAAAGGAAAAATAAATTGAATACACAATCATACAGGTCACAGTTAATGGAGTGAATGGAAGTTTACGTGTTTGGTTGTTTCATTTTTCTGACATATTTGCACACATATTTTACCCATGTCAGGACTTTTGGGAGTGTTTTGAGATTGCTAATGTTCTCCTTTTGCATGTGTTTTTGTACAGAAGCTAAAAAGCAGAGGAAGAAGAAAAGTTTAACAGGTGAATAAAATTTTACTTTTATACAATCATTTAAATAACATTTGGACAAATAATTTTTTTTGTCCTCTGAAAAGTATTCTTCGCATGTTGATTGTAGTTTTAGTGATGCTGAATTTAATTCAATTAGAATTTTCTACAGCTTAGATTCTGACTATTCAGGATGATTAATTAATTTTTTATTGAGGAATTGTTTTGAACCTTATTGAGATAATCTTCTTTCATTTTCATACTCTTGGTTCTCTCTGTATAACGGTGGTAGATTCTCAGTACTTAGTATGTCCAAATATACTACAAGTATATTTTGCATTTTATTACGTTGATTCGATGGTATCATGTTTTTTGGGTCTATTTTTTGCACCCAGATTTGAATCACTTTTTCAATTTTTTTCTAAACCACTAAAACATTTGTTGGTGTTCTGTGGTGATTTGTGGGCAATTTCATATGTTTATTACTACCGTTTTATGTTGGTATGCATGCTCTTTTTCAATTTTTTCTTTTGAGAACAGATGATGTCAAATTCGTGAACTGATATGATAGGTTTGTCGAACATTTGTAATGTTAATTTTGCGTGCAGGCGATGAAGAAAACGTGACAGGCAACAGCCACATGAACTCGCCCGCACCAGTAGCAAACAAACATGATGAATCCCAAGGGGGCAAGGAAAACCACGTTCAGTCTGAGAAAGCACCATCTGAAAGTCACAAAAAAGAAAAGTCTGTTCTGCAAGCGAAACTCACAAAACTGGCCATCCAAATTGGTTATGCCGGTTCCACAATAGCAGTTCTGACAGTTGTTATTTTAGTTATACAGTTTTGTATTAAAACGTTCGTTATAGATGAGAAAAAATGGGTAAACTCGTACGCTAACTATCTGGTACGCCACCTTATTATTGGTGTCACCGTACTTGTCGTTGCTGTGCCTGAAGGATTACCCCTAGCTGTTACTATATCTTTAGCTTATAGTGTAAAGGTAAGGACCAAGGTTTTTGTTTCACAAATAAATTTTCAGATTTTTTTGTCTTGAAGTCAATAAAGCCTAATTGTAGTGCAAAAATTCATATCTCATTTATTTTATGACGAATTGGGGTCAGGGTGGACTTAAGTAATTTGTTAATAGACATGTTTAAAAAGATTTTTAATTTTTTTTTTGCAACACGTACAAATTACAAAAATTTTGTACTATCAAAAACATTTAATATTCTCAAAATATCTTTTTTTGGCTATGGACTTTAACGGTTATAGATCTTTCTTGTCAGAGTCTGAAGCAGGTGTTAAAAATTTCACCAAGTCCATCACTAGCATAAATGTATGGTTCGATATCAACAAAAGCGCACAGGTGATCTCCATAAAAAATGTTAATTATAACTTTCCTTTTATATTATATTCTTAACCTGATATCTTGCAAGTTTAAGTATATCAGAATATGGAACATTAGACAGCGATATTTGAGTATACCTACAGAGCTGGTTTATGGTGAGATTGGAATTATTTCAATCATAATGTGTTTGAAATAATAAATGAAAGATAGGATAAGTAGTGGGAATCTTCCAAAGAAAGGAAGGAAGTAATCAATATCAAAAATTAACTGGCACTGAAGAACCGATAAAGCAAGTGTCTTACGGCAAAAGATCGGATGTCTACCAGTGAGGTTGACAGTGTGTGAAATTTCATTCCTTTCATTTATTATACTGTGTAGGAATCCTGTGAAAGATATCTGATTCGATTCCATACGAATGTTTGGAATACAAACAGAATAGGGAAAAGTGTTTTTCGTATAATTCAGCGTTCATATAAAAGTATTTGTTTTGAAAGTATTTTTCTTTTGTGTAATTCAATGTTTATACGAAAATAGCTGTTTCAAGAGGGCTTTTTCTTCAAGTTTGTGCCTCAAAGTTACTTTTTTGCATGATCTACACATCTTTGTACAGATTTAGTTTTTGAAATTGATTGCTTCCTTCCTTCCTTGGGAAGATTTCTACATTTTTTGTATCAAGATGGAGAATTAGAAAGGCAAAACCTTTCTTACAAAAAAAATTATTCCCTCCTAAAAATATACCCTTTCAATTCAAAAAGGGATAAATAGTTTTTGAAAGATAATGCTCAAAGTAAAGAAATGGTTACTGCTCGATGAAACTTCTACAGGAATATGTTTTATATACTTATATATTTATCATATTCAGAATTGACCTTTTAGGATTTCAAATAAATTGTTGGATGATTTGCTTGCCAATAATTGACAATAATATATTGATAACCAAGATGCAGCAACCGTATATATAATAATACATAATATGATATTTTTACATAGCCACTTCTTTCGATGTAGTTATGTTCCAATTTGTTATCAGCTGCCACTGTCAAATCTAGATAATTATGTTTTCTTAGATGTGAAGGAAATTCATGCTACTTCAAAAACATATTGTTTTGGGTTAGTTCAAGTATTGATCACGCATCAGTAAAGATGGGTTGCTTTACGTGTGTAGTATGTGTTTTTTTAATTAATTTTTTTATCAAAGTTCATGTCGAGTAAAAACTCTGAATTTCTTTCAGAAAATGATGAAAGACAACAATTTGGTACGGCATTTGGATGCCTGTGAAACTATGGGTAATGCTACCTCGATCTGTTCTGATAAAACTGGTACTCTTACAACAAATCGGATGACTGTTGTTCAATCATACATTTGCGAACAACTTTGTAAAACAATGCCTAAGTTTTCTGATATTCCCAGTCATGTCGCCAACCTCATCGTACAAGGAATTGCCGTTAACTGTGCTTATACGTCACGTGTTATGGTAAGCCCCTCTTTGTGAGATCTTGCAAATTTATCGAATGGTGATTGTTCGTATTATTACCTTCTGTTTGAAAACCTGTACTTATTTATTATTTATTATACAAAAACAAGCAATTATATTTTGTTAATTGTGTACCTTGTATAAACAGAATATAATTTTACACAAACACAACATATAGTCCAATTAGAAATATTTAACTTATATTGATTTGAACGGAAGCCAAAACTATATTAGAATTACGAAAATATTCCTTGAAAACAATAATATCTGAAAGAAAATTTGAGATCATGAAACTGTTATGTGGTATTTGCTTTGTCATATTTTGTTATGTTGCAAACATGTCAAACATTTATATGTAGAATGTTTGTACTTTTTTTGTCTCATTTATTATGTTTAATTCTAGAATTTTTTTTTAATTTGTTTTCAAATATTTTGCTTTCAATTTGAGAATGTTAAATTTACTATATAGCAGGTTCTCTTTCATTCTAATGGCACATTGTGTATTTTATATATGCATATAAATGAATTTTTTGTTTGGAGGTGGTTGACAATGTTTCATGATGAATTTCATTAGTCTGGACTTCCATTGTCTAATATGATATAAAATGATGAATTTAATTAGTCTGGACTTCCATTGTTTAATATGATATAAAATGATTTGAAACTCCCTGAAACTGAACCTGAACTGAAATTACAATCAAATAAAATACAAGCAACAATTGAAAATAAATAAAAATTAAAAGATCGTCTTCGGGTCATCACCTGAAGACAATTGTGGATACTAACAATCGAAACGTCGTGAAGTAACTTGGCTTAAAATACTTCAATTTCTATTTCTTGTCAACTGTTCAAATTTCACTTGTTGCTTGTATTTTATTTTATTGTAATTTCAGTTCATGGTTTTTTGGCTTAATATAATTGTTGTTTTTTTTTATTCTTTCAGGGATTCAAAATAATTTTATATCATATTAGACAATGGAAGTCCGAACTGAAAACAATTCACAACATAAACAACTCAACATCCTAAATACTGTAATGAAACAGAAATATCACGCTAGTTGCATTTATCCTAACAACTAACCAACATATGTACATTCATCCTAACAACGTTTATTCTAACATCTGATCAAGCATACATTCATTAAATCATTCAATTCATATTCCATTCAGTGAATTGTTCTTTGGTGAAACATTTTTCGCTGAATTCTTTTTTAGTAAATTGTTTTTCAATTAATTTGTTGAATCCCTAATTAATTCGAACATTCGACACCCAGCTTAGCCTAATTGTTTGTGTCAATTTTGTGACAGCCGTAGTCTGTAGGTTTTTACACCTTACTTTTCGTCTGCTACTGCGCCAGACATTATAAAAACCCGTGAACATTGGAAAATTTGGAAGAATGTTGATGTTGATCTTACATCTCTTTGTTTTTTAACATTTATATAAAAAATCATTGAAGTCAGGAACACACCTAACATAAAAACTGGTTCTTCTCGACCAGATGTTATCAGTTCCGGTTTTCCCATTACACACACACACACACAGTGAACAGGAAAGTAGTGCCACACAAAATTCATTTATAGACAATTCAATAGTTAACTGATTGACAATCACACAATTCCGAATACCTTTGAAGTCGCGGTGAGTCATAGAATTGGTAATATTGGCGTTGAAGTAAACACAGGTGTGAAAGTAAGTTACATTGGAGGTCTATATCATCGGCAGAGTTTTCACAACGAGCAATCCAGAGATTAGCTTTCAGTGTGTGCATCAAATCGCTAGGGTGGACATGTTCATCTAATAAGAGACTTTCATGATGATTTTTATTCCAGTCTATATGACATTGCTGCCGGTATCAGGACACAAAACAGTGGAAAGATTTTTTATTTCATTAGAATGCATCGGTGAGTGAATCTCTATCCTTATTCCTTCACATTCCATTTTTGCCTTCCTTCCTTTTATTTCACAATGGAAAGTTTAAAATATAAAAGGAGTGCCATTAGGGCAAAATTGACTATATTTTTCAAATCATTTGAATAGTTTGGGTGAACCAGTCAATCACAGACACTTGAAAATGAGTTAATTGTTATGAAAAATTGACAAAACAGTTTGAAGAAGCCTATATTGCATTAGTAACTACGCCAGAAGAATATTTTGGAGCACAGCAATCTCAATATGCAAGTAGTTGCAACAGTTAATCATACAGTTGAACTTTCACCTATAAATCTTTCAAATTTTGATGGTTTTTATGAGAAATGGAATACTTTTTATTGTTTGTTACTGTCATTATGAACATTATTCTTTGAAAGCAGCGCAGAAGTTTCATTCCGCCATTACTGAAAATAATCATCTAATAGCTTTAGATTTTTTGGTGAACAGATATTCACACAAGAAAAGAATTATAATCACAAAAAACATTATTCGGGATGTCATCTATTCAAAAGGAAACTTTTTCACAAGACAGTTTTTGGATGTTTTTCAAAAAAATATTTAAGCTTTGAAAGCTTCACAACTTCAGATGAAGTTTTGAAAGATTTACTTAATATTTTTCTACTATCATCATCTATCTTGGGTAAATCATTAATAGAATGGGAAAATAAAGCATCCAAGAGAAGAGAACTGCCAATTCATACACAGAATTGTACAACTGAAGTGTAGTTTGTGGAAACTTTTATGATTGTGAGAAATTTTTGGATATATCATTTCATGACCGTATTCAGGAAATGAAAACCTGGAATCTTTGCTACAATTTTTTTTATCTGGTCACACTTTCATTGTCCATCAAAGACCATGTAAGCGATGTTCTAAAAATCACAATACATTATTACATTCAGATAATTTTAGAAGGAACTGAACCTGATATGGAATTTTAAGCAATATTCTGTCAAACGAACTGCACAGTCTTATCCACAATAGCACAAATTTCAGACCGACTATGAATATTAGGACCTTTCGTCACCATAGCAAATGATGATGCAATGATTGTGGGAACTCACTTTAGAATGGGATGACGAGTTGCCAAGATTGGAGCACACACAATGGAAGCCATGTTAGCAACAATTACCAATTCAAGAGTTTAGTGAAACAAGCGAATAAGCTTATGGAGCTAACATTTATGTCGGAGCCACTGAGTATATGGGAAATAATTTAGTATTCCTGCTTTGGGAAATCAATCAGTATTCCTGCTTTGTTCAAAGGGAAGAGTCCAACTTTTGAAAGCGGTGTAGTTGCTAACATTGGAATCGAACGCATCTCTTTTACTATTTAGATTCATAGTGAAATCACAAGGATGTTTAAAGGTTACAATCGACAATTATATTTGGACTTAGTTAGCTGTACCTCCTCTCACTTGGGACATTTTTTTTCGAATGGGGGTCTTGTACAAGTCACAGATAATGCTGCTGATCTTGTATCCAGAGGAGTATTACCACATGTCCTCAAAAATTCCACTCTGGTGGAATGGACCCCTTGGCTTACACTGAATGAATCAATATGAACAAGATCGAACACGTTAAGCTCTACTATAAATGTAGATGTCTATACCTTTGAAAAATGTAAAACATACATATTTTCTTATTTATTAAAAATTGAGGCAGGACATTTTGATATATTTGAAAAATCCTCTTCGAATACAAAACTGAAGTGCATAGTAGCACTTTGCTTATTCAGAAATAATATTATATTAATATTAAGAAATGAAAAAACAATATGTCTAACTGCACATAAAAATAAATTAATTTTATACAGATTGATCCACATTGCTCAGTCACAAAAGTTTTCTCAAAAAGTTATCTAACAAAGCAGCAGAGGAAGCAAAAGAGGAGTACAAACAGTAAGTTGCCTTAATTCCATCTCATGTCTTATGATCCTATTGATTCATCTGTCCTGACATATTTCCATTTTTCAATCAGAGATTCACTCCAAGCATTACCAGAACCTGACCTTTGCACAAGTCCAGCTACTTTCTGTTACGGTGGAATCACATTCAGCATCTTTACCACCACTTATGGAAAAAATGGTCCTCTGAGTATTTGGAACATCTTCAAAGCAGAAACAAATGGACATCCACGTCATAAAAATGGAAAATCACGGATTCAATACATTCTTAAATATTTAGAATGCTTCAACATCTTGAATGACCATGAATATAGTTTCAGGAAGTAAATATTTACCGGCGACCTTCTTACATATGTTACCCACATATGGGTCAATGTAATTGAGAAACATGGAGCTGTGGCGCTAACTAATTTCTTTCACCAGTTAAATTTTGGTCGAACTTTTTATCTAATATACTGGAAAAGACTACAAATCCAATAATTTGCTTTTCTGGCTCTAGCATACCTCATTTTATCTGGATGTTCAAACATCATATGCTTGTACTAATTTTCGGCTGAAACAAGAGGTTTTATATATTGACGATGAATTTCGAATGTTTGGCTTTGTGTGACAGTAACCAATTGAAATTCAATGCTATGAAATCCAAGGCATCAGTTTTCTCTTGAAGGCTGTTGTGACAAAAATAGACGTCGTAATGCGCACACAATTTCCTTACCTGCACTGATACATTTGTCTTGGCGAAATCACATTACTGAAATGGTAAAGCCGGCTTCTCAGCAACTAGGAACACATTTTCGAACTTGAAAGTTTTTTACATCTTAACAACTTCTAGTGCTTTATAAACCTCAAATTAGATCTTTGTAGTATTGCTCACATATGTGAATCTACACCTTTAGGCTGCTAGCTTCTATCCAAAAATTCATCTGCTTGATTGGAGATCCAAATATCACATGCAACCTGAAACATCAAAGATCAGTTGGGAAATTGTCTCTTCACCACAGATACTTTCACGGATTTTCTTCACCTTATCACTCAAACTGCACTTTTTCAAAACTCTTTCATTTGGAGAACGGCATCCTGATGAAATAAACTTCCTGAGACTGATTTTCCAAATGAATATTTATCTACAGCGATTTAAATCCAATATGAATCACTACTTTCGCATAGTGTTTTGAAAATTTCTTTGTAGTGCTTGTGCATCTCCATGAAAAATTAAATCCTTCACGTCATAGATGTCTATAATTGACGCGTCACATCAAAATGTGTTGTAGATAGTGTTGAATTCGAAACCACAGTATTATTTCTTAGGAGGTAGATTGTTAGAATAATAGCACAAGTATATAAGTGTTTTGGTTTTTCAAGCCGAGGAAAGTTACAAGACTCGATATTTTGACAATTTTTTCAATCACTTCAGGGGATTCTTTAATATTTTCATTGATTCCACATGTGGTTTTCACTCAGAATATTATAAATACTGAATTCTTCCATAGCCCCCAGACGACGGAAACGACTTACCAAAACAAGTTGGTAACAAAACGGAATGCGCGCTGTTGGGATTCGTACAGGGTCTACAGAAGAACTACCAAACTGTGAGAGATGATTACCCGGAAGAGACTTTCACTCGAGTATACACCTTCAATTCGGTGAGGAAGTCCATGAGCACAGTCATTCCTAGAGAGGGCGGCGGTTATCGATTGTTCACGAAAGGGGCTTCAGAAATGATATTAAACAAGTGTGCCTTCATATACGGCCACGACGGCCGTCTGGAAAAATTCACAAGAGACATGCAAGAAAGGTTACTGAAACAAGTAATTGAACCGATGGCTTGCGACGGTCTGAGAACCATCAGCATCGCTTTCAGGGACTTTGTGCCGGGAAAAGCAGAAATTAATCAGGTACATTGTGAAAACGAACCGAATTGGGACGACGAAGACAATATCGTAAATAATTTGACTTGTTTATGTGTGGTTGGAATTGAAGATCCTGTCAGGCCTGAAGTACCGGACGCCATAAGGAAATGTCAGAAAGCAGGTATTACCGTCAGAATGGTCACTGGTGACAACTTGAACACCGCCAGGTCGATAGCTACCAAATGCGGTATCGTCAAACCCAATGAGGACTTTCTTATTTTGGAGGGTAAAGAATTCAATAAGAGGATCAGGGATAGTGAAGGAGAGGTAAGCGTTTTCGTGTCCCCTATTTCTATAATCGAATGATTTCTTTCAGGTTCAGCAACACCTTCTCGACAAAGTCTGGCCTAAATTGCGCGTCCTTGCTAGATCTTCCCCAACCGACAAATTCACATTAGTGAAGGGCATTATCGACAGTAAAATTAGCGAGAACAGGGAAGTTGTTGCTGTTACCGGCGATGGTACGAATGATGGACCCGCCTTGAAAAAAGCTGACGTTGGTTTTGCCATGGTAAGATGTCCAGATGAGATGAATACTGTATCACTTCACATTGTCGATTTTTCAGGGTATTGCCGGTACTGATGTAGCCAAGGAAGCATCTGATATTATTCTGACTGACGACAATTTCAGTAGTATTGTAAAGGCTGTTATGTGGGGTAGAAACGTTTATGACAGTATAGCCAAATTTTTACAATTTCAGCTTACTGTCAATGTTGTAGCTGTTATCGTAGCTTTTATTGGTGCTTGCGCTGTACAGGACAGTCCCTTGAAGGTATACCGTAATGGAAATCTATAACGTATTTTGTTTATTATCATTATTGATGTTATAGGCTGTACAAATGTTGTGGGTGAATTTGATAATGGATACCTTGGCTTCTCTGGCTTTGGCTACTGAAATGCCTACCGGAGATTTGCTTCTAAGAAAACCGTACGGCAGAACGAAACCGTTAATTTCAAGAACGATGATGAAAAATATTTTAGGACAAGCAGTCTATCAATTAGTTGTTATATTTGCATTACTTTTTGTAGGTGAGTAAAGTTCAAAAGTTGGGTGAAATATGATGGCTACTTTGAGAGAAAAGTTTGTTCTATGAATAAAAATTGGTGCCTAAATAGATTCTTCCCGATTGATATATGGTATATTGAGGATCCACATAGGGAGCCTGTGGCAAACGCGCCCCCGATCATATATCACTTACGAGGGACCTGCAACAAAACTGTCGCCTCAACAAGCCATCAAGATAAGCGAACGCGACGATCAACGCCCAAAGTCTACTCACACCCCTCATCAGATTACCTCTTCACCTCTAGCAGTTTGCTCACCAAGATCATATGCATGAAACTTGCATCTAGTTTTGCCAGTCTTGGTTACACTGGTTACACGTCCAGATCCAGATCGGAAGTTGAGACAGGCATCACTATATACTATTGATCCAGAAATTCGGTTGAGGATTTCAACCCCAGTGGCGGCGGCTTTGAACTTTTTACCAGGAAATGAAATTCCGATGCAGTATGTGGTCGAACTAATGATGATAGCGCGTGATTTGCAACTAAATGGTACCTTAAATCCTTGATGTATTTCATTGAATTCTTTCAATGTGCAATTTTTCTTAGATATCACTGGTTTTATTTTACTTTTTTTAGTGATTTCAATATTCTCATGCTCTTCTAGTTTTCTATACATATTATATGTAGTAAGCATACTTAATTCCATACCACTTTTCATAAACTTTCAATACTTCAAAGCTGGGGACCGGTTTTCAACGAGCAGGGCAGATTTGTCAAATTTCATTTCAAGTAAGGTTAAAAGAGTTCTCAAAATAGAATATCTCAGCACACCATCAACTATTTTATTATTCTGCTTCACATTGAATCAATACTTTGGAACTTTGGAAACCAATAAACTAGCTCGATTATTGCCGATATATTCATAGACAGCAGTAATTTTTTTTGGGGAGAACTGAGTGGAGAGTGAAAGCAGACTTTGGTGGTCTGTGAAGGAAAGGATCCTGGTGCAGAATTCGGCTGTTGACATGTCTCCCTGAACAAAGATGGTCCCAATAATATAAGTACCTAAAATGTTTAATTATTGTTATAGTTTTATCTATGTAATAAATGCCGTCCTTGGTTTTGTCATTGTGCTGTGTTATTTCTGAAGCAAATTAATGAACTTCCCGCATCCCTAAATGTAGGTATGAAGCGAACAATTTCAACGATGAGCCCATAGGGACTTAACATTATGTATAACAAAGTTTGAAAAATTATCATTCATGTGTTCTTCTACATGCAATGAAAGGAAACTAGGAAATGTTATTAGCAGAACTCAAGTTGCGAATCCAGACATTTTTTCGCCTCCGACTGAAATCGAATCACATTCATGTAATATTATTAAAATTAAAGAGATACCAGATCAACATGTAACTATATTACTGACCGAGAAGTTATAGATTATTGTGAAAAAATCACTGAGGTCAGAGGAGAAATAATTGATATCAACTAGAAAATGGGTCAACTGTAGACTTACCATAATCTGGACCACCAATCCAGAACTTCTTTTTTAATTGGTGGAAGCCAATCCCAGACAATCCCGGTTGACAGTTGACTCAACTGTCAACCGCTACTCTGTTCAACGCATCAAAATGTCGAATTTGAAACGGCACAATCTCACTCCCAAGCAGATTATTCACCAAAAAGGCATTTCCTCAGACGAATATAATGATTGCAACGAATAGTTCTCCATAAATAATCTTTTGTGTAAGCTTTACGTATTTGCTCTGAAAATATGGAGACAAATATGATTATTATAAAAAAGTTGTCTGAATTGACATAATCTTATACTCAAAATTGAATTTTTTCAGTGAACTCTTCGTTCTATAATAAAAAAAAAACGAAATATGCATTTCTATATCAATAATAACAGTAAGTGAGAAAATAAACGCAGAAAATTCATAAATCGTAGTATATCATAAAAGTAAGTTGAGATGTTGAAACGAGAACGTCATCTATGTTGTTGAAATGAAACTTGATTTAGGAATATAAAGAAAGAGGGTTCCAATAATGGCCAAGCTTTAATATCGATAGTATCTTCGCTCTCATTGCAAACATATAACAAATGACAGAGATTTCGGCCTCTGTTGTCATCTAGTTGAACATTAGTGGTACCAAAGTTGTATAGAAACCCTGGTGCTTTAACCGATAGATGGTCCAAGAATCTAAATTTGTCGCGCGTACTTTGTTGAGATCTTCAATTTATGAACCATAATGTGAAGAAATCTTTCATTTGATAGCCATTCATTCCAAAATGTAAACAACGTTGAAGATTAAACTGCCAACTTGACATTGTCGATGGTTCAAGCCCCAGACTGAACGCTCGATTTTCACTCGCTATCGTCCAACCCGTGTTAGGAATCACACGTTAAAAGGTAAGACTTCGTTAGTCCTTAGCTCACACAAGTATCGACTTCTGAGGGTTATCGTTCGTAGAGGTGCGATAGCTGGTTAACGGAAAAAACATATTTTAAATTTTTTTTTTATGTCTACTAAGTTTATTATTCGTTACGACCGATTTCGATTTGATGGACCATATTTTTCAAATAATTTGCGTTGTACTTACCACCGGTGTGATTGAAATGTGAACATTTATTGGATCTCTATATTATTCCTTTTTCAAGAGTGGCCTAGATCGAGTGTTTTTAATTATTTTGTCAGGAAATGGAATGTTTATTGAAATATGTCCCAAAATTATCTCTTTTTACAAAACAAGAAAGAAGTTGCCAATGATTCTACTCATCTAGATATGTAAAATATAAAAATTTTTTAGTCGCTTATTATTAAAAAACATATTTTGTTCGTTCAGAAAGTTTTTTGTGTTTTTCACAAAACAATATAGAAGTGTACAAGATATCTTTTGGCAATCACCCATTCAAATATTCCAAATCCAAACTCGTCATCTGCCAATTGTCACTCTAATTAATTTTGGAACATATCTTCAGTTCTGTGACAAAACACGATCAAACTTTGGTATCTAAATTGTAAGGAAACCCATTTACGGGGGAAACCTCACACTCCTCACATCCAATAGCCTATAAAAAATTAAAGAGAACAAATGATGATCTGCAGGTAGTTATTGTAAAACAGATTGTTTTTCTGAAGCTACCAAAATACAAAATAGATGATACTGCCCCGGTGTTTTAATTTGACGGAACTAGTGTAATGTTAATGCGAAACAAAGGCAACACTAGTTTTAGGAAAACTAAGATTTCAGTTCAATAGTATGTTCTATGAGATATCAAGAACAAAGTTACTCCTGACTTGCACTGATTATACTAATGGAAAACTCTAAAAATATAACAGTGCATACATAATACATACACACCTACTTAGATACTTTACATGACAACCTGGTAACTGGTAACTTTCATGTGTTGGTTACATTGGTTAAAAAGAGAGGTGTAGTTCGGTGAAGTGAATATAGAATGGAATCCGGATAATAAGATTGTGGCGAAGTCGTAATAATTGAAACAATAATTAAATGTACTTCTCGTACGCGAAGTGAACAATTTATAACAAACGTGAAGAGTTGAACTAATTGTGATTCAGATCATTTCAAATATGGATATGATGGAGATGAAGGAAGAAGATAGTAAAGACTGGTTTATAAAGTTGGAAGATTTCCCATTTATTTGCCGAATATGTTGCAAACGCCGAGATGATCTAAGACCTTTCGAAGAGGAAAGCTACTTATTGGACGTATTCCAGACCATCAGAAAAATTGATGTAAGTGTTTTCAAACTCATTCAGTACAAGGGTACTGAGAGCTGCACTTTCTTGGACTTGATAACTTCATGCCTGAGTTTACATTGACTTTATTCCCCTTTCAAATGTTGAAGTTTTCGAAAATTCACTTAGCAACGTAAAACAAAGCTTCCTTAGTTTGTGTCCCTAGCAATGATGTTAGCAGAATATATCAGTTCATCCTTTAAAGCCATGGTTTTTTGAAAAAAAATTAGCAATGTAATTTTTTCAGGTCACAACTTTTTAAGTTGCAGCTTGTATAACATTGAATACATTTTGAATGAATGGTTGAAAATAAGGGATATAATAAGCTGAGACACTTCTACTCACTTTTTTATTTTACATAGTACTAAAGAAAAAAGTTTTTCTAATTTTTATCTTTGTTCCTTGTACTAATTTTTTTTGTTGGAACAGCTTGCGCCCTTTCTTCAATAAGTATCCACTTTAATAATTTCTGTGTAAGTAGCGTTCAACAGTCCAACTGAGGAAGTTACTATGTGGTAAAGGCTTATTGTGAAGAAGATTACTTTTAACTGAGTTCATAATTTCGACACTTTCCATGTTTCCTGGTTCTCATCATTATCATCATTTGAAATTCTACTCCATCTCTCTACGTCATGTTTTTCTCTCAAATGTTATAGGTCGAAAAGTTCTGACTCTATTAATTCCAGTACTGTTGATCTATTGAGAGCTTTTTCCAGTTCTTTTTTAAAGAGGAGAGGTCCACCCAGGAAATAAAATTAGAAAAAAATCACTTTACCATGCTGTTAGATCTTCTTTATTCAGTATTCAGTTGAATACAAAAAAAAATCTCCTAATGTTCATACTGCCTTCAACTGCATACATTACTTTTTCACTTCAAGAACAAGATTTGGGAAGTAACATATTCTTTAGTTTAGCAATGTATATCATAGATGGCAACATAGAATTCAAAATAGTTTCAGAGAAGAACATACCTACAAGTGTGGAAAGAGCAAACATATTGTTTGAAAAGTTACTGCCTACACCAATATAATTCTTTCATTGAATAAAGTGGTAAAAAACATACAAAATTTAATCTCTCTTTTCTTCATTATGATTTCCTACCACGTAGTAACGGCAACATCCATCAATTAATTGATTAATTAATCATCATCTTCATCACGAACGAGTCTCTGTGATCAGCTGTGATGGCGTCATGGCAACAGAATTCAGAGTGGAGACGGAGTGAGAGAGTAATAGATAAAGAAAAGGTGAATAGAGAATAGAGGAATAGAAACTCGGAGAGGGAAATATAGATATCACACAGCTGAACGCAATGAACTTTATCGACGAATTTTTGTTATTTCGGCTTGAGGAAATCGTCAGATTATATATTTTTCGTTATCCTTGAATTATTTCCTTCAGAATAAAAAAAAATAGCTACGCTCGAGAATATCGAGATGACGTTATTTTTTTTACAACTTTGCTGCCTTCCCGTTTCTTTACGCCACTCTCAAATTGTCAGATTACTGAAATATACACTTTTTAGCACGTAATTAACTCACCCTACCTCAATCTGACGCGCTCGAGAATTTCTGTTGATCATTTTTTTCTACTAATCTTATCTTTCATCCCTCACAGGCGGCCTTATATATGGGGCTCATATTTGGTGGAGGTACTTAACTGGGTACAAGGTATCCCCCTGTATATTAATCTTTAGTAAATCCCGAAAAACCCGCTTGGGCTCCCCTATTACAAGGCGTAATTTTGTTTTGAGGTACAAAGTCGTGAAATACAGTACGAATACTATCTAAGGATTCAAATATCGAACAGACTACAGTAGGTATCAAACATTTTTTGGGAGGTGAAAAACCTTCCTCAAAAATTTTCCCTTGCTAGTGAAATGTCTCAAAACGACTTTGAGCGAAAACCTAAATTCTGAACGTTAAGTTTCAGTCAAGGCAACGTTTGATATGAACAGGTACGTTGATTGACAAAACCCTTTTTTTCGGTCTGATGAAAAACCAGATGGGTTCAAAATACATCATTGGGTGCAAGTTTGAGAACAGGACCTTTCCTAGTCGGAAGAAGGGGAACATTGAATTCGTCGACACGAACCAAATTATGAAAATTTTTGATATTCTTCTCCGTTTGGACATATTTTGACCCAGAGTTTTTTCGAAGAATGGAGATTTCTAGATAGAGAGATAAGCTTATTGAAAGTTGAAAGCAATTGATATTGTTGACAAAACTTAATTCTGAGTAAACGAAGATGAATTTTTCAGACAGATAAGCACATACGTTTCCACATATCCTTTTTTATATATAATGTGTATAGACTCACCATTCGTTGAAGATCTACTGCTATTACATTCACAATCAACCTGTACTCAATTGCAAGGACCTAATTCACAGTAGGTGTTTTACGTTACATGGTGTAAAAATGTTATTATCAATTATCAGTCAATGTTTCTTTCTAGCGGTTAGGCAAGTTTACTGGATCAAACTTTATCACTCAGACAGACCTGTACATTTCTATATATTGTTATTAGTAAAAGATTATTCAGAGAAGAGTGTAGTACAATTATTGACAGCAAATTAAAACTCAAAGAACATGGTAATCAAGTTATCAAAACAATAGCTTACAAAGTCAACTATTTAAGATGTTCCCCATAATATATGAGCCAGTGGTCTACATTATTAGTATACAACTCCATAATCCTTCCACATTCAAATTATTGTTCTACCATTCTGTTTTTTCTTAATCAAAATGAAATAAACAGATTACAAAAGATGCAGAATCGTGCTATGCGAGTAATCTTACAATATTCGAGTATAAAACCAATAGCAAATATGTTGCAAACCCTTCAATGGCTACCTGTGAAGGAACTCTTCGAGTACGAAACACTAATTTTTATTTTGAAATCAAAATTGGAAATTCACCTGTATATCTACAGAATAAATTAACTTATGTGGCTGAAATACATGAGTATAACACAAGAAACAGAAACAATATAAAAGTTGAAAAATATAAAAAAAAAATAGTACACATAATTCTTTATTTTATAAAGGAGTAGATTGTTTTAATGACATCCCACAAGAAATTGAAGATAGTGGTTTGATAAATATATTCAAAAGACAATTGAGGTATTACTTAATCAAAATATAGTATATTCCTATGTATGACTTTTTTATGTAACTTTTAATTTATACATATGTATTTTTGTTAATTTCATTATATTTATAATCTGACACTGTATTATTCACTGTTGTAAATGAATTAGTTTCACAACTAAATAAAGAGACATATACATTCAATACTTGTGATTGACTTTGAGTCTTGTTGAGTCATTCTAATTGGTATTTGGGTAATTTAAGACCTTGAACTAAAGAAACAGATGACTCAGGTATATAATAATAATACCATCTTTATTATTTCATCAGCCATATATGACAATACAAAAAAGCAGTAGCTTACTGTTGAATAAATAGATGGTGAAGTTCATAATCTAAAATGCAAGCATTAGTAAAGTATGTCCTTCCGACGGTTTATCATCATGAACCTTGATATACATCTTCTGTATGACAAACATATTCTTTTTTTTAAATTTGGTTTTCGAATCATCCTAGACAAGTTAAGAATGTGACATGTTGTTAATTGATTTTGTATTGTTTTCCTTCAAAACCTTTTTTATTAACGCACCAACATATGGTATACTCATTAGTCTGCTTTTTCTGCAGTTGTATGGAATTCATAATTATTTCTTATTTCTATACAGACTGTGGAAGATAATATCAGTTTGAAAAACAAACCATTAGGTAACCATAATGCAAAAGTTGCCTGATTTATTTAAAAAATTCCTGTATCATGTTAAAACCATCAATGTTGCCTTTTTTCCAATTGGAATAAAAAATAATTGACAGGTTGCTTCAGATATAGATCATTTGAGATCAAAAAGAAACTCCTCTAGTTACAGAAATGTCCAAGAGAGTTGCAGGAGTCCCATACAGAATTTTGCAGATTTTAGTTACAAACTTGTATTTGAAATAATTTTGAGGTCACTACGTTACCGACAGGTCGAGACTTTTTCTTTTGGAGCGAATTTGTTTTCATATTTCTAAAGAAACATGCAAACTATTTCATATATGAAGTGTCTAAAAACTTCTTCGCACCTGTACTGTTTTTGTTACACTTGAATTATGTTACACAATTACTGATTACGGAAAGTGTGGTTGGGGAGTGTTCCAAAATTTGATAGAAGACTTTGAAGCGGAAAGGATGAACATGAATATCGTTCCAAACTGTACATAGAAAAATGTATGTTTCACGTTTATAATCAACCGCTCTTATAATTGTTGCATCTAAACAAATGAATTTATTGATTGACAAAAATATATGATTAACTTCATCATGGTTGGTGAATTCGTGCGCCTACAAGTGTATACAGTTTTGATGTTTGAGATTGAGTTGCCTTGATGATGAGGACTTTATAGCCAACGGGCCTCGACATAACCAAGACTAGGCAATTTCAAAATTCTGGTAGTTTTTAATAATATGGTACATTACCGCTAGTTACTGGTAGGTAAAATGATTGATATTGCTATTCAGCCATTGTTATGGAAAGAATGAAGTTGTATAAACTTGTATACAAAGGCATGAGGTAAGTACACACACATAGACAGGGAATGTTCATTACAATATTTTATTAAACTTGCAATGTTTGTATACTAATTGGGATTAAATTTTACGACTGAATTTTGAAGTAGTTGTCATCAACCGATTGAGAGCTGAAATTCAGCTTACACGTTTAGTTTGGGTGACGATGCATGTTTAGCTAAGTCTACATCCAATATGGCGGAAAACCAAAGATGACGGACTAGTTTATTATGCACATGATGTGGATATGACATGAAAGGTTTGCTTTAAAGAGTTATACATCGGCAAAGACCAGGGATAGTTTTGTAGTGCTCAAAGAAATATGGTACTTGATGACGATGGAATAATGGCACATTAAATGAAATGAAGAGACTAAGGAACATGTCGAGCGATAACTAAAAAATAAATTTATAGTAAAAAAATTGAGTACAAACTTTCCGTTACCGATTTTGAAAAGAAAAAAATAAACTTTGAATTAGATCAAATCTGATCTAATTCAAAGT